>VWZK01022233.1:52677-164671 GCA_013396935.1 Baryphthengus martii
CCTGTTTCTTTTTCGCTTCTTGGAGCTTTTCTTCTTCTTCTTCTTCACAGGTGAGGGGCTGTAGGAGGGAGACCTGAGGATGCAGAGGGGTGTCAGGGACCTCAGGGCTCCCCACAGCCCTCTCCAGCCACCCCAACCCTTACCTGGCCACCAGAGGCATCCCTCCAGGGTCAAGAGGGGCTGGGAACACCCAGGAACCCCCAGGATGGGATGTGGAGCGAGCCCTGCCTCGGCCTCTGCTCAGGGAAGGGCAAGAAGATGGCAGCACCTTCCTGGGCCTGCAGAAACCCCCAGCCTCGTATACCTCCCCATAGCATATCCAGGCTCCATTTCACACAGCCTTTCATCCCTCACCCACATCCGAGGGCTGCCTGTCCCCACTCACCGCCGTGGCCGCTCTCTCACCTCCTTCGCTTCTTGCGGCTGGATTTCTTCTTCTTCTTCTTCCCCCGGGCTGGTGGTGGCACACGCTTCCCATCGCATGAGGGGCTGAGGAGGGAGAAAAAAATAAAATTAAAAATAACAAAAGTAAAATTTGATTCCGTTCACATGGGACTGCTCTGTCCTGTCCTCACCTTGGGGACATCCAGGACAGAGATCAGTATTCACAGCAGACTCAGGGTGCAGGCGAGTGCCTAATTACCCTCTAACAAAGAACTTGGTCACAGTTTGTATGAAGCATCTTCTCCATGGGCCTAATGGAGATATAACAAGACAGTTCCTGTACGCCATGGTGACGCTGGCGGATTATTTAGAACATGTTTGCTGAGGTTAACGACTGTAATAGATTTATAGGTTTTGTTGCTCTTTGCAAATATGCTTTAAATAATTAATTGGCATTTAATTTGCATATAATAATTATTGCAAACAGACACATCTAACTGTACTAAAAGACTTGACATATGTTAAGTAGCAATTGATTAGAAACATATATTTTTTGAGATGCTATGATAATTTAATGAGATATGTCTCATACAGTTGTTAAACCTTGAACAAAAAAACTTCTGCAAATTAATTTCTTTTTTAAGCATATGATGCCAAATCACATTATGTTTCAGTGAAAAGCAAATACCACAGTTAAATTAATTCAGAGTACTGGGCTGAAAATATCACAAATATTCTTGGCTACTCATTAAGCAAAGCAAATGCCTGTAAAGATGGGGGCAGCTGGTGGTGGCCTGTGGGTGCTAAAGTTGATCCCCAGATCAGCCTGTGGATCTCAAAACTGAGCTGTGACTGAGGTTTGCAGGGGGAGGGGGGCACAGCTAGCTCCCCAGGGCCTCAGCAAAATCACTGTTGGAAATGTGGGTGCTGGGTTTGTGCATCAGTTACCTCACTTCTCGCCCTGCCAGCAGGAGCAGCTGCTAGCAGGGAATGAGCGAAGATGGCCCTGCATTTGCAAAACACTATGGGATTTTCACTACAGAAACTAGCCAAAAAATGAGCCGTTTTCTGCAGAAAGAACAAATGTTATTGTTAATAAAAGTTCTAACACAGAGCAAACATCACTCTGGGGACACACACTCAGGCTCCATTGCCCCTCAACACTCACTCAGCTGGGAATTGAACTCCTACCAAAATGACACTGTCATAAACCCCCAATTGCTTAGTGCTTTTAATATACTTTTTCTTTAAATTGCTCTGCAAAATGAAATCACACTCTAATGCTTCGGTTGTGAACTGTGAGTAACCAAGTGCTTCTGGGGCAGTAAATCCCAAGTGAAACCACACTGTGGGCCAAGGAACACCCACGTACTCCTTTCGACTCTATCTCCCCCAAAGGATTTCACCCACCAGCAGAAGCACTGCTAGGGGGTATGGCACATCTTGGGCTTGGTGGGTCAGTTCCCTGCATTAAGGTAGAAGAAATGTGTCTTCCAAGTCATCTCATTGTCCCTAAGCTCAGACACCAGGGACCTGATCGCTGGTTTCAGCCCATCAGTTATCAGGATGCTCAACCCCAGCTCCCACATGTCTTCCCCTAGCACAGATTTGGGCTCCCCAAAATAGGTCTGGGTGTGGCTCAGTCCCCCTTGCCCAGGCACTGCCGTGGCAAAGGGAGAGTGGGGAGAAACCTCTGACCATGCCACATAGCTACAGGCAGTTTCTGTAGAGCCCTTTTCCCTCTCCCAAGATAAAGCCTTTTGTCTTTGATGTAAAAGCTTTCTCCTTGTGCTGATTCAAATTTAATTGTTTCTCCATGATTGTAATCAAAGTCTAATTAAAAATATGCTTTAGATTATTGTTCTAGTTAGTCTGAAATCTGAAGATATGAAATGTGCTTTCTTGCTCTTTCTTTTCAACATCTTTAACCAAAGGGAGAGGGCTTTAACCCCAGAGACAGCACAGCAGGCTGGGCTCAGAGACCCTACCTGCTTCAGTTACACTTGATTCATTTTTTCCCCTCTCTAGTTTCCAGGGGCTAACAACAAGCTGACAATAAAACTGTGCCCTAACAAAGTCAATGCTGCTGGTCTGATCTAAATGTGGAGACAGGGGAACTGCTGAGGGTGATGCCCAGCCAGGGGCACCCTGTGGATCTAGTAGCAGAGAGGGATGCTGGCAGGTTGCCTGTTTTCCAGCCATAGCTACTTGCAAGGAGGCTGCAAGAGCAAGACATGGAAGGGAAGTGAACTGCAGATTTGCAGGTTTCTCCCTGCAAACACAAATGGGGTTTTCACATGATTGCATACATTTGCTGTACACTTATGTGGTCATTTAAGCCATCTCCTGGGTAAACAGTCACAGACAGCTCGTCTGCCAACCCCCCTGCTTTGTGGTGACCCTGCTCACAACCCCAGCTCCTACCTACGTGACCTGCGATGAGCATGGTCTCGTCTCTCCTTCCCTTTCACACAGCCATTGGTGGTGGAGGCCTCCTTGACCACACAGCTGCTCAGCCTTTCGGGACGCTTGTCCTCCACGTGGTACGGCAGGCAGCTGAGCGCCCCGCTGCTGGAGAAAGAGGAGAGAAAGAGAACGATAAAGAACCAAAGGTTTCCCATTTACTGAGGAATCCCCTTTCCTTCCTGCAGGTATGATCTGCACTGCTGTGAAGTAGAGTTGCAGGTTGCTCTCAGGCCTCCTGAGCATGCAGTGCTCAGCCCTGCAGTGGGAAATGCTCCTGCAAGGCTCCAAAAAGCCCCCATTTCTAAGCCAAGTTGTGCCCCAGTATGGGCATGCTGTGCTTACGGCTCAGGCAGAGATACCAGGAGAAGCATGCAGCCAAGGAACAGCTGGACAGCCCCATGCCTGGATCCAATGCAACAGCAAGGAGCAACGTACACTACTCAGACCAGCACCCTTGGACATCTTCTGTGCCGTTGGCTTTAGCCCACCAGCTCTGCAGAAAGAGCACTGGTTTGTGCTTCAGCAGGAAAAATCCTTTTGCCTTTCAAATGCCAGTCTCCAAAGCCCCTATTGCACAGGTAATGCCACACCACCCATCCCCCTTGCCAGCACTCAAAGAGAAACAAACTTCTACCAGGCAGGGAACCATCCTTCTCCCTGCTCCTACAAATAGTGTACTGGGCCAGCAAACACACCTGATCCTGCTAAAAGCCTAAACTGGAGAACCTGGGACAGCCCAGCAGAGCTAAGGGGAAACACCTGGACCAGTCAGGTGCCTGAAAGTTCCCTGGGGAGACCATGACAGTTGTCAAAGAGCAGAGCCAGGGCAGGGCAAGCCTGGGGTGAGAGATCTCCAAGAAACACCCAGGGCTTGGGCAGGGCAAGCTGATGGAGAAAACAAACTCAAATGAGCCTGACCTCAGACACTTGAGAGGAAAGTAAGTAGGTTTCCAGGGCCTGCAGATGTTTACTTCAAAGAATAGAAAGATGAATGGAAAATAAACCATATCTGGCAGGGATGCTGAGAACACTATGGTTTTGGTGTCATCCAGAGTATTATCTGAACAAATAAAACAAGCATCGGCGTGTGGCTGGCTGTGGGGTGGTACTGATGGTGGGCTGGGCTCAGCTGGCAGTGAAAGTGCCTCCATTTCTTCCCGTTGTCATTTTGAGGCCAGTCTCAGGAATGGGCTGTGGGTGCTGCTTTGGGGTTTAGCCATCCCCAGGTCAGCTCTGCAAGGTGCCACGGCTGTGTCTGCCACTTGACCTACATCCTCCCTTTGGAAAGCAGCACACTGAGATCCCCAGACCCTGTGGACCTCACTGGAATGGGGGAAGCTCGGATGTCCCCCTACCAGTGGCTCATGGATGCCAGGAAGGTGCTTTGGTTGCAGAGACCATCACAGCTATCACACGTGGGATGTGGGGATAGGAGCAAGGGGCCAGGACCAGGTGCATGCTGCACATCTAGGGGCTTAAATGTGGCCAAGAGGGTGATTAAAGAGCAATGTGATGCTAAAACGGCACGTTAGTCAGCCGTGGCCTGAGGTTTGCATGCACCAGGGAACATCCTGCTTCCTGCCCCAGCCATGAACAACGTTTCTGGGGACTGGAGTTGGCACACGAGCGCCTGCAGAAAAAAAGTCACCCCTTTGTGTGTTTTCTCTTTCAACAAACTCCTGCTTTCTCTAATAGCTGACTCCTTCCTGGAGCCCATTTTGTAATGCCTGAACATTTAAAGACTTGCATCAGACAAATACAAGCAGCAAGGGTCAGTGAGGGGAAGCTGGGTGAAATATTTCTGGCCCCAGACATGCAGGAAGTGATGGTCTCTCTAGCTTGAAAAATCTATTACTCTGCGTTTAATAAATCCCAAGTTGCTTCCCAACATCTATGTTATTTTAAACCATCTGAGAAGATACATGGTTAATTGCTTTCTTTGTGTGAGCTAATTAGCTTGTGGCCTTTCCCAACCCCCCTTTTAAGAACACTCTGCTGAGGCTCAATCATTAGGATCCATTAAAAATGTCCCCAAATTAATGACCTGTGCAAAGTCTGGACTGGATCAGCTCCAGCAGCAGAGGCAGAAGGGTTCCTCCCTGGCTGGTGGCATGCTGGGGCACCACTGCCTTGTAGGAGGGACCTGGGCATGCCACACGATGTCCCACTCACCCCAGCCCCCACTCTCGCTAATGGGAATTTCAGGTCCCGTAATGGCCTTGAAGCAAGCAAGGATTCCTGTCCTCCAACACACTGGGCACTGTTTCTTCTGGGCTTGGAAGTAATTATTGATGGAAATAATTATTCTCCAATTCCATCAAAGGCTGGCTTCAATTCAACCAAATGTTCTCCTCTGATGAATGCTGAGAGTCACTAATGCTCTAGACTGGCTGGTAATCCCCTCGCGTTAAGCTCTGTAGACATTGATTGAATACATATATGAAAACTTTTTGTTGTTGTTATCTTTCTCGTCTTTCGTGACTGATATAAAAATGCTTGCAGTTTGGTATGAATGATTACTGTGGCCTCAAAGCAGAGGATTATCACACCTTCCCCTGCCAGTCCCTGCTGGCAGCAGAAGAGAGAAACTCTCTGTGGGTGCTTTTCTGGAGCCAGCTCCGGGAGGGCAGTGAGGATGCTCAAAGCGATGCAGCTGGAAGCTTGGGGCTCACTCAGCGCAGAACATGGGAATGTGCTGCCCACAGAGACAGGTGTCAGGGCAGCCAGGAGGAAGAGGCAGTAGAAAGGATGCCCAGGGTTTGCTTTGTTGAGGGGCAACACGACTGCACCATCAGAGTGAGGAGTGCAGCCTCTCTGCCCAATATATGCTTCACGTTTGTCCCTAAGGAAGGACACGCTTCTGGCCATGGGCAGCCAGGTGAAGACAAGGCAGCTGCCCATCCATCCTGCCTGCCCTCCAAGTTTCTCCATTTCCGTTAAACAATTCAATTGCTTGCACTCGTTTTCTTTCTTTCTCTCAAGCCGAAATCCAGCCTATACATCAGACCTGTCCAAAAGCAGCATCCCTGCCCCTGATGGGGAGACTCCTCATAGCAGGGCACCCACTGGGCTGCCTGCAGCCAGCTCAGAGCAAAATATGCCCTGTGCAACCATCTGCCATGGACTCCTCACTTTGTCCCTTCCTTTTGCATCAGTCTCCAGTCCAGGAGGAGTTTTTAGGGCTCATGGCAATCTTTGCCAGCTTTTTAGTGGCTGGAAGGGAAGCAGCAGGCACACAGGGCTCTCATCTCACCCACCAGCCCAAACCTTTCACAAACCAGCCAGCCCATCTCTGCATTTTGGTATCAGATTTGGGCTCTCCATATTTTTCTTCCCTAACAGAATGTGTTGAGAGCAGAGTGAGATGATCTATCACTACCCTAATAGAAACGATGCAGCAAAGGTCACTGGTGGGAAAGAACCCAAATATTCCTAATTTGAAGGGAGGCAAAACCACCGTGAAACACTGTGGTCATTTAGAGGAGAACAGGGCGAGTTACAGAAGCCTGGCTACGAGGTGGAGGCTTCCCTGCTTACTTTTATGAACTGCCCAAACTGCTTCCCCTCAGCCTTTGCCAGAGGCACATCGTGTTTCCGAATCCACTGGGCTCCCTGCTGCCAGCAGTGGCAGCAGGATGCCAGTTAACCACGCTCTGGACTCCGCACTCTTCAGTGGCTCCCTTCAGGACTGAACATCACTGTTTTCTGGGGAAGGGTAAAAAGTCACTGTTAGGCTTGTCA
Organism: Baryphthengus martii; assembly: GCA_013396935.1. NCBI lineage: Eukaryota > Metazoa > Chordata > Aves > Coraciiformes > Momotidae > Baryphthengus > Baryphthengus martii. Next base: position 59,269 of record VWZK01022233.1, read on the forward strand.
GGAGGCTTTTGCACCGGGTCTCATGCCGGAGCCTGAGGTGGCCATACAGACAGGTGGCAGGATAAGGCCACTTCTCCACAGAGGCCAAGAAAAATGCAAGACTGGGAAGGTCCCACAGGGTGTTTGCAAGACTTGGGAGATGTGCTGGGCTCAGCAAAGACCCCTCGTGAAAGTATTAAAGACGTGCTGTGGCCTGCAGAGCCATGGGTGAGCCCCAAGGTTGAGTCCTGGGGGCCTAAACCAGCCCAGCCACAGGGAAGTATTTCCCCCATTAGCTCCCATGGGATCGCTCTGCCCTTCCGGCCCACGGATGGATCCTTGCACCCCTCACAGAGGATGGGGCAAAGGTGCAAGGTATTTGCTGCCTCAGGGAGCAGAGCTAACTCACAAACCATTCCTGTTCCTCCATCCTGGGCCATCACACTCAGTGCCATGGCCAAGTGCCACCTCATCAGGCCATGAAATGTGGCACTCGGTGACACATGCTTCACCGGGAGCTGAGCCCAGCGACACCCGTCCCCCTTGGCCACGCACTGACGTGCAGTCGGTGTGGGTTTGGTGTGCACTTGAAATCCCTGTGTGCTGGCATCTCAGCGCTGCTGGGGCCAGGCAGCTGCCCTCCCCTGCCCACAGGCTCCTGCATCCCAGCTGAGCTCTTCTGCCCTGGCCCTGCAGCAGTCTCCTGCCACAAAGCTTTCATCAATCATCCTTTTGCCCCACAGTAACTCAGCTCCAGTTCTCAAGAGAAGAGAAAAACAGGAAAATTGCCTTCCTAGTGACCTTTCAGCTGCTGGAACACATCACTAGGCCATCTTCCCACCTGCAGCACCATCCCCTGGCTCTGCAGGACAGGCTCCAGCAGTCCCAGCCCTCAGTGGCCTTGCCGCAGCCCCTCTGCCCTTTTCAGCTACTTTGCAAACAGCAGCATAAGCACACCAGGGCTAGATCGTGCTAACCAAGCCTTTTTTTCTTTTTATCATTTATTTCACTTTGCACACACAGCTGGGCTTGGTGCTTGATGCACCCGGCCGCATACACAAGCACTTTGGAGGCCTCGAGCACTGACTGCACTTGGCAGACCTGCACCGACAGCAATTCCAAGCTCAGGACAGAGTATTTGGGAAAGCCAATACATAAACTTTACTACTTGCCCTTTTCAGCCCTGCCTGGCTCTGCATTCCCATCATATCTACAGCCTCTGGTGGAAAGGTAAGAGCAATTCCAGCCAACCCGAGCCCAGGGAACAAAAAAGGTTAAAGCACCTCTGTTGAGCCTATTAGTTGTGAGTGTTTCACTGGCGTTAAATCAGTGATAGATGCCTTGCCTGGGAACATGAGCCCATGAAAGGACACAGGCGTCCGAGGAGAAGCAGGAGAAACTCCTGCGCCCGTAGCTCCTTGCAACAGGGATGCCCTTGATGTGTCTCCTGAGTTAAGGTGCAAAAAGCGCATGGGCACAAGATTGAATATTTCCTCATACCTCTCCTCACCTGGCTGCGCAGGAGGGGACAGGCAGGTTGGGGTCCCCTCTCCCCGACAAGAGTCCTTGTAGCTCTCTGCCATGGTCACCTCTGCTGCGCTTCTGCCCTGGGCTCTTGGCCTCAACGAGGGTGGGCTGGGCTGCTCACAGCGTTGCTAAAATCCACCACTTTGGGGCTGAGAAGCCTTTTGACGCTGGCAAAATGACTGTTTTATTTTCTCTCTTGCTCTCTGGCTTTGCTTATCTGATTGAAAAAGAGACTGGTCAAACCGTTCCTTTGTCCCAGGAGAGGGAGCGGGCAGAAAAGAAGGTTGTAAAGATATTTCCAAGCAAAAAACTCCAGCGGATGTGTTTACATAAAGCTCTTTGAAATATGCACTAAAAATATCGTTTCAAAATTAGGAGATGGGGAAAATTGTAAGTGCTTCCCACAAACACACACACAAAAACAGCCCATGGCAGGTTCTTCTCCCACCGCATTCAAACCGTTATTATTAGTGCGGCAGGAGCCCTGCAGTTTGTTATTGAAAATTATAATAGCAAATCACCGAGATATTTTCCCTGATTACACAGACTCCAAGCCAGTTCAGTTTTAATCTTCTCCCTGCTATTTTCTGTGCATCAGCAGAGGCACCAGCTGCAGAAAAGTGCGTGGTTTTCTTGAGGCGGTTTAAACACAGAAAGCAAACACAATTCTGTAATACACATTTTTCATCCCATTTTTGCCAGCTGTGACTCGCCTCCCCATCCTGCTCCTGGGAACCCTGCATCCTGCCGCAAGCCTGGATGCGGCAGCAGCTCCTTTTGCTTCTTGAACTCCACAAAGGTTTAACAACTGCTCTTATCACATCCTGGGCCAAAAAAGCAGCTTGGCTCTTTATTTTCCGGCAGTTGATTTGCTATGCATGGCTGACTCAGAACAGAGGAGCTTCCCTGCTGGAAGAGGCCCTGGTAGTGGCGCAGGGTCGGTGCCAGATGCTTCGGGGGATACTGTGTGGTTGCAGACTATGGGGAAGACTCCATCCCGGACACCAGCTGGCGATGGCGATGGCTCCCACTGCACAGCACAGGACGGACAGCTCTGAATGAGCAGAAAACTCTACAGAAAAAAGCAATGCTCCTCCTGTGGACCATCTTTCTTAGGTAGGGTCAGGCATGAGGGCAAGGATGACCTCTTCCTGCTCCCCACAGCTGGGTCTCCATCCTGGGGGCACCAAGACCTCCATCCCCCTTCCTTCCCAAGCACCCAGCTGCCTTGCAGAGCTCAACATTACCTTCTCCCACTGCCAGCAATCTGTGATGGCTCCACTGACCGCCTGCCAGTGACATCAGAGATAGACCCGAGGAATATGGCACGTGTCTGTGCCATTTCTAAAGGAAACCTGGACTGCTGCCCCATCTCGAGCTGTTTCTACAGCATCTTGTGCCTCTCACGCTGCCGGCTCGGAGGTCCCTGCGGTGCTTTGTACCCATCAGCACCTGCACGCTATTGGGCCAGGCTTGCTCTCAGAGGGACAATTCTCTGCCTTTCCTGTTCTCAAATCCTCCTCCATAGACAAATACCCTGCAGGTTCGCATGCCTGTAAAGGAGCCAGCTTTCTCCTCAACCAGAGAATAGGAAAGAAGGACCTTTGGCTGACCCTGATGCCCACAAATGCAGCCGAATGTGCTGCCATTGCTATGCTGCATCATGGCATAGCAATCCCGCGCATCTCTGATCCACATTTTGGGGGACTCCAGGCTCCTGAGTGACCCTGGCATGGCAGAGACTGGTCTGAGGAGCAACTGGGGCTGAGAGCTTTCACTAAATCCTGACATAGCCCCATAGCCACTCTTCCTCCTGGTTGGCCACAAACTGCACTCTCAAGACCCTGTCCCTGCCATGATCCCCAATCAGCCTGGAGCAGCCATGGAAGCAGCTGCCCCCCAGCGAAGGGGGCAGACCTGATGGCCAGGCATGGGAGCAACCCTCAGCAGCCCTCGTAGAGCTTGCGATCAAGCAAAGCCTGGATCTGAGCTCAAATTCTGCATTAATCACTTGCCCATGAGCAACTCAGGGCAAAACAAAGCGAGTTAAGGTCAGGATCATGGGCTGGGAGGGAGCCCAGTGCCTGTAGCTGGGCACTTCCCAACATAATACAGGGAGCTAGAAGCCATCGAGCAGCAGGAGATGATGCTGAATGTATTAGGAAGTTTTTAACAAAACCAAAGAACAAGCTCAAACTGAAGGATGTCCCAGAAAAGAAGCGTTTTGCCACTATCTGAAATGTGGTCAGGCTGGAGAGCACCTTCACGCCCAACAGGCTGCACAGTGACAACCCCTCCTGCCCCACTGTGCCACTGCAGCACCCCAGGTTCACACTAAGCCCCCGCAGCAGCGCCTTGATTCAGTGCTGGCTGCCAGGCACGGGGCCCTGCTTGCACGCAAGATTCCCATCCCTCTCACAGGTTAATCTGGGATCTCTGGAAATCACTGTCCTCCCGGCGAGCCTAGGCTCGCTCATTAATAGTGAAGCCACCCCATGTGCCGCCAGGCAATGGCAGGGCCAGGCCACGGGATGCCACATACGTGGTGCTCAGTCACGAAGGGTGCAACACGTTGATTCCCTCCCTCCTTTGTCCAAAAACCTGGGCTGTTTGGTGTAGAGAACAGCAGCGGAATAGTGTATTTGCCAATAACAGAGCTCGTTAAATTTTAATCAAATAGGGGATTGTAAGCACACAGTTACCAGGAGCTCCTGGGAGCGCTGAGAGATCACTTTAAAAATGAATTAGTAATAAGGCACTTTGGAGGCAGCAAGGAGAAGACGGCTGGAGAAGATCTGCTTGAAACAGCAATGCTTCCTTTGCCTCTCCCATAAAGCTTTTTCCTCCTCTCCTTTAATTTGCTTTTTTTTTTTTTTTTTTAAATTGCTGTTGGAGGAAGAGGAGAAAACGCATTGGAGGTCCCAACACTCAGATAACTAAAAAAACCCAACCTGTTCATGCAGCTGCCACCTGCCTATGGAGCTGCCCTGGGAACAACTCTGTTTGACAGGGAGAGCATGATGACAACTGCCTCATCCATCCAGACTGGGGACACGGACACTCAGGTCACCACACCCCATTAATAGACTGCTCCCTGAGCTGGGGACACAGGCACGCCCAGGGGCTCAGCCTAGAGTGACTCTGACATTAAAAATGGCTCAAACTCCTCCAGTACAGGCTGGTGGGTTCATCCGAATGGACGTCACCAACCCAGGCGTCCAGGGCCATCACCCAAGCAGGGCAGTGCCGGTGCCACTCTGCCCCATGTACCCATGAACAGCAGCCAGTCTGATGTGCCTGGGAGGTCCCTGGACATCCTCCCACTGGGGACTTGTCTCCTAAACAACCATCCCACCATGATGCCCACGTGGAGTTGGGAGGGCTCACGGAGCAGATGTCCCCACATGGGCCCCCGTGGGCAGTGATCAGCTACCACGGGAAGGAGGTAAGCAACAGATTTGTCCTGCTGGAGAGATGAGCCTGCAGCATTCCCAGCCCAGGAAGGGAGGTGGCAAATTGGCTTTAACACCCCTGCTACACTCTGCCGGAGGCTTTTTATGGCCAGAAGGGCCCTTTGCTTCACTGTATTCCATCTCCTGTGTCAGCTGAGCTGAGAAATTCTCAAGTTGAAGCTTCATGGGTGGGAAGCTTTGGTTTCACTCCAGTCCTCCTTCCCCTGACACCCTCTGGTCCTGTGGGAAACACTTTGGTAGCATTTCCAGCTGCCCAGGAAGATCTGTTGAGGGGGTTTTATGGTAAGGAGAGCTTCTGGGAGAGAAGACAGAGGTTTTTCTTCTCCTGTTGTGCTTCAAGGAGGGAGAGGTTGATATGGCTATGCTATCCCTGCCACATGGTGGGAACCAGGGTGCTCGGTGCTGCAGTACCCAAGTTGCTTGTGGTCAGAGCCAGAAAGAAACCTCCCTCTCTGCTCCCAGGTCTTGTCCCCAGCCATCCACACTACTCTGAACTTTGTACTAAATCAGCCCTCAAAAGGAAAGGGAGGATATATATTGGCTTGCTGCTCCCTAGGGGATAGGTTTGGAGGAGGCAGGTGGGTCCCTGGGCTCCTGAGCCTTGTGGCAATCCTTGCAAGGAAGGGCTGGAAAGAATCATTTCACTTTGCAGCACATCCATCTTTAATTGTGTGTAGTAATAATTTTATTGCTTGCTGGGATTTGTGAGGCTGAACTAATATTTGTAAAATGCTTTGCTATTCTCAGCTGAAAGGCAATCTAGAACTGCAAAGCCCTGGTGTTACTCACATTTGGATAATCCAGAATTATTCATAAACAAAATCAAGATTATGCAAATATATTCATTAGTTTTCAGGATACCTCCAGGAAAATAGAGGAATTAGTCTTGTTAACAATTATATATTATGTAAGTGTGTGTGTAAGCATGCACAGACCCACACGCTGCCGGTGCTCGCCTAGGATCCCAGGATCTCAGAGTGCTGGAGAACAAGGGCTTGGCTTGTGCAAAGCAGCCACCTCAGTTTTGGGATACCCTGATGCCCCACCACAGCAAGTGACAGCACCCAGCACAGACTCCCCTGCCCTCTTTCCACGGTCCCGCTGGGTGCTCCTCAGCCAAAACAACAGAGACATCCCCAGTGTCCCCTCCACACCCACCGCAGACAGTCCACACATGAAAACAATCACTGTATTCTAGCCAAAACAGACTTTCCCACCCAAATGGGGATTTTTAGAGTCCATGCAATGCCAGGAGGCTGCAGAGGTGGGATCTGGATGCAGCCCCCTTGCTCAGGACCTGCCCTTTTCACCCTGCTCAAGCGCTTGACCCAAGGCGGTTTGTGCCCAGCTTGGCTTTCTGCAGCGCACCACCACGCTCCATTCAGGGCGTGCTGGGAAAGGGGAGATAAAGGTGCACTGAAAATACCGCATGGTTTAATTAATGCCACATGCCTTTCACTCTATAGGTTGTGTGGATTGTTAATTATTTTTATAAAGAAAATAATTAGTCCCAATCAAGGCAGAAGCTCTCCAGAATTACAGCTCATTAACTGCTCTCACATTTTTCTGTTCTATAAAAAGTCATGTGGTGCTGATGAAAATTATAGACCCTTGGAATCAGCATTAAATACAAATTCAGACAGTGTTACCATCCTATTACCATCAACCACATCGACTTGGCTTTGATAATTGCAGCTGGAGATGAAGTGCAGGGTTTTCTGCTCTACACTATCTCTGAAAACAAGCACTCTGCCCATTAGTTTGCCAGAAACGATGTCACACCAAGCCACAACTCGGCTAAGTATGTCCCCAAGGAGATGACAGCCACCAAGGAGAAAGGAGAAAGCAAAGCCGCTACGGTGGGGATGGGAAGGTGAGGGTTGCTCAGGTTCGGTTCAGTTCTGGCTGGCAGTGGGGCTGCTCCTGCACAGAGCAGGGAGGCAATGCAGATGTGGTGCCAGTCTAAACCAAGGAGGTGAGCCAGCAAACAAAGCAGCAAATCTGCCCTGTGGGCTGAGGTAGCAAAACCACCAGTCCAAGGGATGGAAAGAGATGGTAAGTACAGAGCGGATAAGGAGCAAACTTAAAGCAGAATATGGGAAAAATAAGGCACAGAGGGATGCTCCTGTTGGAGATGTAAGGGCATACGCAAACATCTCCCTCTAGACCGTCCTGGTCCAGGCACTGTGCTGGGGCTGACTCTATCGAACGCCGCAGAGGCCTCACTCAAAGCCTAATTGAAAGAAATCACGGCACATTAAAAGGAGTTCAGGTCAGATCAATACCGATGCAGCTGGGAGGGTGAGCGGAGAGAGCAGGGTGTTGGCTGTGTCCCAGCACCGGCTCTGCAGGCAGAGTGCAGGATGTGGTCGTGGGCTTCATTCTCTGCTTTGCCACCACAGAAAGGCAAGGTGAGACCCACCACTCAGGACAGCGGCAGCGCAGGGCGAGGGCTGGAAGCAGCAGCCCACGGCAGGGAGGGGGCATGGGAGCTGCGGGTCCTCAGGAATCCTGCTTTTCAGTTTCCATTAATCAGAAATGAATGTGCCTTTGGTGGCATTCACGGCCCAGCAGAGCTGGCAGCCAGCTCTTTGGCCCACAAGCTTCCACCACAAAATTAACCCACCTGTGCCCACGGCAGCAGCTCCCATGCTGAGTGCCTGCCCTTGAGCATCTGAGCCTGCTTGAGGGGATGAGGAAATTGGGGCTGCAAGTGGAAAAAGCACTTCTGGGGAGCCCCCAGGATCAATGGGGTAGCAACTTCTGCCACGAGACAAATATTGGAAGCCAAACCTACTGCTGATATTGTATCTTTAGCTCTGTTCCTGCAGATGCTGAGTTGCCCCATGGTCATGGTGAGGGCAGGGATAGGGGCAGAGCCACAATTACCCAGCACACCTGAGGGCAGAGATAAGCCTGGAGCATGAAACAGCTGCATCTGCCAGCCTGGATTCTCTAAAACATCCAAAAACCCCTCCAAAACATCTGAAAGATATTCTTCACCTCCACTGACACACATGGAAAAAGTTTGAGAGAGCACAAGAACCGATCCAAAACTGTGCCAATGACTTCTCCAGCCATTGGACAGAACAAATAACAGCATCCCTGCATCCACGGATGCCCTGAGATCTGGGGGAGTTGCAGCCAACACGTCCCATGTCCTACAGATCTAAGCCCACACAAGGACCCCCTGGGGCAGCCAGGGGCTGGGGGCACAAGGCCAGAGGTCACCAGCAGATCACTTCCATCCTTGATTAGGAGACAAGGGGCACAGCCCCTGCACTTCACCACTCACCAGCAGGTCAGGCTGCAAAACGCCCCCATCTCAGTAATTACCCAGCAGTTCCTTTTGTGACCACCCCACACCTCCCCGTCCCTGGCACGCGTAACCCGCCTGCCGCTCCGCTCCGCTGGCCCTGCGCCATTGTCCTTTGTTAACTCGGCCAACGCGTGGCTGATGGGCAGACAAAGGCAGGGACGGGGCGGGCGGCTGCAGCAGGAGGATAACCACAGAGCCCGTCCCACACAGCAGGGAAGGGCAGGCAAAACATGGGCAATGGGATGCCTTGTTGCTTTCATGTTTTTTTCCTAGGTGTTTCCAGTCTTGGAGTATTTTTGGTGAATAAATACCCTATCCCTTGGAAGAAACAGTGCTGAACCCACTTATCTTGCTTCTCCCTGTCATATCAAACCTGGCCATGCTCCGATCGAAGCAGAGGAGATTTGAAGAGGGCAGACGCTTTATAGGCAAGAGGTTCTCAGAAATAAACCACCAGCCTCATGGGAAAATCAGCCCAAAGCCCTGACTGCTCCCCAGCCATGGCCATGCCCGCTCTGCCCAAGGAGGGCTGCTCCTCTGGCTGCAGGCAATGGAGCAGCGGAGGATAAGTTGTGATATATTTACATGCTATTATACATCGGTGCTATATATGCACTGCTTTGGCGGGCAGTTGGTGATACAGCAGCTCCAGCTGCCCCACAGATTAATTCAGCAGGTGATCTTTAACTGCGAAATCTCTCTTAATGCAGAAGTATTTCTCTTGCTGGGCAATAGCTAATACTTCATCTTGGCAGTAACACTGCAAAAAATCACAGCCTCCTACCCAGCTCCCTTCCAGTCACACCCCAGCACACGCGCTCCCAAGCACATGCAGGTATAGAGATAAATTCTACATAAACTATTGCCAAATTGTCATCAAGTTCCACTGGGATGATGCGCTGCTGGAATTTGGTGTTGGTGGCAGAAAAAAAACATTTTCTCATCATGACCCATAGAGCTTGGAGCATTTTCAGCCACCTGCATGTGAGATGGGTATCTGACCCCAGCTCCATGATCCAACAGCACAAAGGTCTTTGCAGCCTGTACCAGCAAGGAAGTGGGAAGGGAGGGGAGAGCATAGCAACCCTGCTGGCAGCAGGACCCTGCCCGTGCTGCCTTCGACCCCTCTGCCCATCCAGACACCCAGGAGATGCCTCTTCTGTGCCCCTACTCTCACCTCTGTCCTCTGCAAAGCCTCAGCCAGGGCTGGGCAACAGCAGGTTGTTTCTTCTTTCATTAATGACGAGAAATAAATTAAATATGAAGCGTTAAACAGGTCAGCAGTGAAGCTGTTAGCCCCAACCTTGCTGCCTCCAGACTGAGGACCTCTCTCAGTCGGCCTGAAACACCAATAGAGTTTTTAATATCATTTTTTCCCCCGTTTTTTGTTTGTTTTTTTTGGTTTTTTTTAAGCCCTTCCTGCAGTCCTTGCTGCACTAGCAGGAAAAGCGCTCCTGCCGCGTGCGAAAAAAACTTCTATTTTTAAACTCCCAGTGTTTGTCAGCGCTCTCAGCTCGAGTGGCTGATGGAGAAGCCAGTTTTGCCACACCCGGCAACCCACAGAAGGTTGTATGGCCTTTTCCAGGAGATGGTGGTACCAAGACGTGGGCACTATGCCTGGCCACACTACCAGAGGTGGTGGTCCAGCCCACTCAACACCCCCCAGCATGTACCAAATCCACACCACACCAAAGCCCTGTTACAGATGCTATTGCCACTGGGATCCACCGCTCCTGCCAGATTTCAGGCATCATAACTTCTGCGCCTTTGCACGCACCCATAACATCAGCAAGTGGAGCTGCTACAGTAAACTGGCTCCTGGGGTGCAGTGCTTCTTCCTGCCTTTTGCTGGGAATGCCAAAGGGCTCTGATGCGAGCACCAACTCCCACCCTGTTTTCCAGCTGGTGGCACCGCCAGGGATGGAGGCAAGAGGAGGACCCAGGGGGCTGAGAGCCACATGTGGGTCCCCCATGGGGTCGGACGCACGCACGCACGGGCTCCTGACAGCAATGAGCCCCTGGGGGCTTAAGCCAGACCAGGGGCTGTGGCAAAGCCCCAACACCACCAGCAGCCAAAACACAGGTGGGGTTTGCTGGCCTGGGTCAGGCTTTGTGTCGATGAAGAGGTTTCAGTGGCCACAGGGAGAAAAGAAGAGGGAAAAAAAAGAAAAAAGGAAAGAGTGGTCATGCATGAAATGATTTCATTTCAGTGACGTAGGGTTTGCATTTGCTAAGTTCATATTATAGGAAAATGTATTTATAGAAAGGTCCAGCCTCCAGACGTAAAGATGTGGGAAGGGATAGGAATGGGGCTGAGCAGAGAAGGGCTCAGCTCCAGTCACGGCCCTCTGTAAGGAGAGATCTCCCACGCCCAGGGACCCCAGGTGAGAGCAGGGATCCCCACACGCAGCAAGAGCAGAGACCCTGTCTGGGGACAAGCCACAGTGGGACAGGTTGCCCCAGGCAGTGGAGCCAGGATGGTGACAGCAAGGAGGCAAGAGCAGCCACAGGACTTGTTGCTGGACAGAAGGTCCTTGGCAATTCCCAGCATCAGGGTCATCACTGCTATTATTATTTAGGGCCTTGCAGCCCTAAATATTTATTAGTTGGATGTCAAGAGAGGGAAGTGAATGTGTGCGTGGAGTATAAGAGCCTTGCTCTGTTGGTCTCTGGGGATGGGAAATGAACAGAGACTAGGGGTGGATGGAGCTGATGCTGCTATAGGGACATCTGACAGCTCTCCCTGAACTGGGCAGAGATAGACCCTGGCCCCACAAGACCCTAAACTGCCACATTTCACTCTGACCTGTTGCTCCACTCAAGTGCTGGATTGGTGCTGAGGGGAGCCCACAGCCAGCCAGACCAACCAAGGTAGCACACCCCAACACCGCCATGCTCACAAACCCAAAATCTACAGCCAAGCCTCTGTGACACCTGCAGACACAGGAGCTCCCCGGCAGATGGGGGAGTGTCTGCAGGTGGCTCTGTTCAAGGGTGAAATCAAATATGCCTACAAAATGATCCTCTGGCCAGCCAGCAGACATTCCCTGCTTTTGCTTCCTTCCACCCAATTTCATCAGAGGAGGAGGACGTGGAGGAGGAGATTGGATACGGTACTTGCCCTGGTGCAGCGTGAGCACTGTGCGCTCCCTCCTCCCCAGAGACAGTGGTAGCAGGAAGCCCCAGATCTGGCGACAGCTGCACCCTGCATTTCCCCACAAGATACCATGGACTCTCACTCTGAACAAGGGCCATGTTCTTGCTGGCAAGCGTGGGAATTGGAGCCACGGGACCAGATTTGGGCCCTGAGCAGAGCATTCCAACTTTTACAGGTCAGAAGTTGCCCATCCTACAAACCATGGTGTTTCCCACTGTGTGTCATTTCCATTCCCTGCAATGCTCCTCTGGGGACAACCCTCAGCCCCACATCTGCTTTGGGGATCTCGTAGGTGAAGGTGACAAAACCCCATATGACCACAGCAGGGGCAGAGCAGAGAGAAGCACTACTTTTTGGGGTACACAAAGTCTCTAAGACATCCCTGTCGATGAGCTCGGGACTCCTGTGGGTGCTTCCAAAATACCCTTTCCCTAAATCATTACGTGCTCGTATACCACACTGTGCTGATGCACAGGTCACCTGGTTAAGGCACCCATGGGTGCTGAGCCCAGGCGTGTTGTCTGGCACTCACTGCTTCCCACCCAACCCTGGAAGGAACCCCCATCACCATCTCCCTGACATGCTGATCGGGCCATGTCTCTGGGGACAGAGGTGTCTCCCTCCCCACTGGGAGACCAGCAAGGACATAGTCCCCAGCACCAGTCCAGCAGAGAGACAGATGGATGGAGCCAGAGGGAAAGAGGAGAAGAAGGATGAAGGCTCTGAGAGCAGCAGGGAGTGGATGTTGCAGGCATCCCTGGCTCTGCCCTTTCCCCGGCTCTCTCCGGCTGCTCCCAAGCTGCCTAATTAGCTCTCCTGGCTCCGCAGTCCAGCTGGAGCCGGAGGGCAGAGACAGACAAAAGCGTCTCTATTGACAGCCCCTCCGAGGAAGGGAGGCTTTTCTTCTCCCCCTCTGGTTTTCTTTTCAAGACCCTCTCCCCCCAGCTTGGGCCGAGGCCATGGGCTCATTAGCGCTTGGGCTCGTTGGGAGCTGGAGGGAGCAGATGGCAGCCAGGCTGCTGGCGAGGCCGGCCTTGCCGCCGCCTCTTCCCGCAGAACAGATGCCCGACCAACAAGGGGGAGGATTAATGGGAGTGAGGATCATGGGTGTGGTGAGGCCACCAGTGGGGCCTCCTCCCCAGCAGCACACTCCGATGCCTGGGGGCTGTCATCCCACCAGGGACAAAGTTCAGGGCCCCCAAAAAGTGGCTGGGAAGCCAGAGGTCAGACTGGGAGAGAGCTGGTCCCCAGTCCGCTAAAGATTCTCTGCTGGGGCAATAGTCAACTGCAAAGTCCATAGGGGAATTGCAGCCACTGTCTGTCCCCACTGTGGGTACTGTGACCTCCTGGCATTGCAGTGTCATGGCTGCTCCTGCCCGATCCCAGCGCAGCCAGGAGGGACGCGTTGCCACCCTCATCCCATCAGGTTTGCAGCAGCAGCACTCAGATCTGTCTCCGAGATCACTCGTGAGGCAAACCAGACAGCGAAACTGCACTTAATCCTATTTCAGCAACACCCCTCTCCCTCCCCCTCCCTGCACAGTGCATCCCGGGGGATTAAGGGTTAAAGAACAAATCCCCTGCACTGCCCTGATGTGACCCACTTAGACCATCTGGCAGGGAGGGATGCAGGAGCCTCCTTTCTTCCTGCACTGCCGGTGCTCACCCGGCGTCACCGGCTGCCCCAGGACCTGACACCAGCACCTGCAGTCCCAGCCTCGGCAGTACCCTCACTTCACACGTCAAAGTGGAATTCAGCCGAATTTAGGGGTGCTTGGACAGTGTCACACTGCCATGGCTTGCAGAATGGGAGCGGGAAACCCAAAACAACCCCAAAAGCATCCCACAAGCTCCCAGACTGCCACCAGCTCTGGGTCCCAGGGGGACCCTGGAACATCTCCCAGCCTGCCTGTCCCTGGCACCTGCGGGCTCCACAGCAAGTATAAAGGGGCTCCCAGCCGTGACACTGTGGCTGAGGTTATGGCCAAGGAAGCGACGCAGGCCAAAACCTAGCTGAGAGAGAGGGAAGGGGATCCCAGCTGTGGGGCCAGGACTGCAGCGTGGGGTGGTACTCGTCCCCAAAAGTCGGTAGAAACTGGCAGACACCTTGTCACAGGAGGTTTAAAGAGCATTCTCAGGTCACAAGAGCCAAAGCCCCTTGCAGCAGCCATAGTGTGGGAATCGCAGCAACTTTATGAGTCAGCCAGAGGGGGTGAGGGCACCCCAGCTCACTGGAGGTGCTTGGGGCATGGTGGGGCTGTCCCTATCCCTCCCCAGCACACTGGGCACACAAACACCTCAAATCCCACCCTGGGATTTTGCAATCCCCCTGCAAAGGCAAGTATGGGAGCAGCCCCAGCCCTGCTCTGCCTCCCTACACCTCTGAGTTCCTCACCCCCATCCTGCATGGCAAAGCCCTGCATGGGGAAAGGTTAATGGGAAAAACCCTTTCCCGGATCACCTCGTTTTTTTCCTTTCACACTGCAAATTGGTCAATAACCTATTTACTTTGCCATTTACTTTGGCAGAGCCCTGCTCTGGGCACAAAGCTGTGTCGAGACCTGAGTACATGCACCCCCCCGCCAGCCACAACAGAACCAAAAGGCAAAGGATTAATGTATTCTTTTGTTCTAGGATGAACCGTGGGTTTATCAGGGCTTTAACTCTCCAAACCTCCCAGAGAGCTCAATGGGAAGAGCTTAGAGGGAAGAGGCTTTATATCTGGGACCAGCAACAAGGCAGTGGTGAGGGATGGAGCACAGGGCAGAGCTGGCTGGAAGCGGGTTGGGAAATCACCTTCTGCCCCAGGAATCCCACCACTGCCCCAGAAGGATGCAGAATTAAGCCTTTAGCTATGCCCAGGGCACCCTGCAGGGGTGGGTTTAGACTATGCCCACTGTGGGGGCTCCTGGAAGGACTCCTGTGCTACGGCTGAGTCCCTTGGCACTCCACAATGGCACGGGCTCAGCCAGCAAAACTGATGGAGAGACGGGCAGCACTGGCCTGGAAACCACACCACACCCTCCACTGCTGTGGGGAGCGCGGGGCCAGATCCAGGGCAGAGATCTGCAGCTGTCAACTGTGGGAGAAAACAGAAATCCAGAGAGTCATCTTAATTTTTCTTTTGGCTAACTGGTCTCCTCTCTGGTGTGTTCTGCTTGCTGGCACCGCAGTAATTTGCTCTCAAATTAGCCGGGAGCATCGTCAGGGAAGAAAGGCCAATCCGAGCAGCGGCGCAGGAAAACCTTCAGGAAAAACAAACCCAGCACAGAGCCGGGCATGGAGATGGCTGCGAGAGGAGCTGCCGCAAGCCTTGGAGCTGTTCTCCCCATGGAAGGGGAGCAGGAGCCCAGCTCTGGCTATTGCTGGGCTACAAACCTGGTGCTAGATTGGGGTGCTGGGAGCATGTCTGCGTACCCCAATGGAGACTCACTGCAAGGCTCCTGGGAATGTGAGAACTGGCATCTCATAAGTGTGATCCTGCCAACATAGCAGCCTCCAGCTCCTGGCAGAGCCCTGTGTGATGCCAGTCGAACTGGCAACCCTGACAAGGAGCCAGGGACTACGATGATCTCTCTACTCCCCCAGCCTTTGGCTTTGGCCCCCTGGCCTCCAAGGCCCCTCTGTGTAACAGGGACAGGGGCTGCCCCCGCTCGACACCTGTAGCAAGGGCGGCCATGCAGATGGCTGCACTGCAGGGAATAGNGTGTGATGCCAGTCGAACTGGCAACCCTGACAAGGAGCCAGGGACTACGATGATCTCTCTACTCCCCCAGCCTTTGGCTTTGGCCCCCTGGCCTCCAAGGCCCCTCTGTGTAACAGGGACAGGGGCTGCCCCCGCTCGACACCTGTAGCAAGGGCGGCCATGCAGATGGCTGCACTGCAGGGAATAGGTCCCAGCCGGCAGCACATGCTGCAAGGAGACAAAAGGAGTGGGGCTGCACGGGCACCAAGACCTGGCAGCATCACGACTGACTGCACAAAGCACACCTCAGCTCGGGGACCCTGTCACATAGGATCTGCTGGTGCCAAGGTGCAAAATGTGGCAAAGCCAAGCTGGCGGGTTGGTTTTGCTGTGTGCCAAGAGCTCCCAACCCGGGCACAGATGATCCCCTTCCTGCCAGAGCAGGCACTGCCACCAAAATGGAGAGGCACGTGCCTTTGTTAACTTTTTAAGGCAGCTCAAGCGCCCCGAGCTGCAGTGCTCAGCCCAACCGGGATGTCCGCAGCAATCCAGATTGCTGCTTATAGCCATTCATCATTCCTGGTATGCAGGCTTGCTGTGTTTCCCTAACATCCTGATTTGTTGCCATATTATATCTCTGACTGTGAGATATTTAAGCAGCATGGCTCACTCGGGCACATTCAGGCAGGAGAGAGCATGTGAGCCAGCGCTCAGCCTGCTGATGGCTGTTTTGGGTGCCAACCATAGCCCAGTGCAGGGGAGGAGAAAGACACAGTGGTCCCTCTCCCCCACAAAGGCTGAAGTCCTGCAAATACTATCCATGGAAACAAGATTTGCTCTTCTCCTTTGGACATCTAAGCTGTTCCTTTCCCGATCTCTGACCCTGATTAATGGCAACTGGAGAAAACAAAAAAAAAAATCATGCTTGGGCAGCTGGGCCACAGGGGCAGAAGTGACCCCCCCACATTGCATGAGTGGCAGGACCCCTGTCCCCATCACCCCTCCACGGGCACGGGAGGCATCCGAAATGGCTTGTTCCCTGCAAGCTCTCTGCTCTTTAGTACAGGGTGAGTCCCCAACATCCAGCCCGCTGCAGACCAAGCCCCTCTCCTCTACAGACCTATCACCATGAAACTTTGGGTCGTTCCCCACAGCAGGTGGGGAGCAGCCAGCAGTGGAAATACAGAGCAAAAAGAGAGGACAACCAGTAAAAGCTTCCTTTCCTTACAAAAACAGTGCAAAGAGGATATTTTTAACCACTACCAAGACAGTAAAATAAATCTGGTCTAAATTAGAGTATGCCTTGTTATGAGGATGTCACACAGATCCTTGCCCAGGCGGCAGCCTGGCTGAGCAGCTCAGTGGGTACAAGTNCTGGGAATGTGAGAACTGGCATCTCATAAGTGTGATCCTGCCAACATAGCAGCCTCCAGCTCCTGGCAGAGCCCTGTGTGATGCCAGTCGAACTGGCAACCCTGACAAGGAGCCAGGGACTACGATGATCTCTCTACTCCCCCAGCCTTTGGCTTTGGCCCCCTGGCCTCCAAGGCCCCTCTGTGTAACAGGGACAGGGGCTGCCCCCGCTCGACACCTGTAGCAAGGGCGGCCATGCAGATGGCTGCACTGCAGGGAATATCCCCTGGTCCCAGCCGGCAGCACATGCTGCAAGGAGACAAAAGGAGTGGGGCTGCACGGGCACCANAGGAGGAGGGCAGCTTCGGAGAGGAGCCAGAGGCGCCTGCTGGGCAGGATTCGCTCTTCCCTCTGAGGAAAACACGGGCAGCTTCGCTGGTCACCCTGGACCGGGGAGGCTCGGGGGGCTCAGATGGCTCCCACCCCCCCNGAGACAAAAGGAGTGGGGCTGCACGGGCACCAAGACCTGGCAGCATCACGACTGACTGCACAAAGCACACCTCAGCTCGGGGACCCTGTCACATAGGATCTGCTGGTGCCAAGGTGCAAAATGTGGCAAAGCCAAGCTGGCGGGTTGGTTTTGCTGTGTGCCAAGAGCTCCCAACCCGGGCACAGATGATCCCCTTCCTGCCAGAGCAGGCACTGCCACCAAAATGGAGAGGCACGTGCCTTTGTTAACTTTTTAAGGCAGCTCAAGCGCCCCGAGCTGCAGTGCTCAGCCCAACCGGGATGTCCACAGCAATCCAGATTGCTGCTTATAGCCATTCATCATTCCTGGTATGCAGGCTTGCTGTGTTTCCCTAACATCCTGATTTGTTGCCATATTATATCTCTGACTGTGAGATATTTAAGCAGCATGGCTCACTCGGGCACATTCAGGCAGGAGAGAGCATGTGAGCCAGCGCTCAGCCTGCTGATGGCTGTTTTGGGTGCCAACCATAGCCCAGTGCAGGGGAGGAGAAAGACACAGTGGTCCCTCTCCCCCACAAAGGCTGAAGTCCTGCAAATACTATCCATGGAAACAAGATTTGCTCTTCTCCTTTGGACATCTAAGCTGTTCCTTTCCCGATCTCTGACCCTGATTAATGGCAACTGGAGAAAACAAAAAAAAAAATCATGCTTGGGCAGCTGGGCCACAGGGGCAGAAGTGACCCCCCCACATTGCATGAGTGGCAGGACCCCTGTCCCCATCACCCCTCCACGGGCACGGGAGGCATCCGAAATGGCTTGTTCCCTGCAAGCTCTCTGCTCTTTAGTACAGGGTGAGTCCCCAACATCCAGCCCGCTGCAGACCAAGCCCCTCTCCTCTACAGACCTATCACCATGAAACTTTGGGTCGTTCCCCACAGCAGGTGGGGAGCAGCCAGCAGTGGAAATACAGAGCAAAAAGAGAGGACAACCAGTAAAAGCTTCCTTTCCTTACAAAAACAGTGCAAAGAGGATATTTTTAACCACTACCAAGACAGTAAAATAAATCTGGTCTAAATTAGAGTATGCCTTGTTATGAGGATGTCACACAGATCCTTGCCCAGGCGGCAGCCTGGCTGAGCAGCTCAGTGGGTACAAGTAGCCCCTTCACCTCATTTCACGGGTTTTAGCCATTGCTCTTGGCAAACATGGGTGGCACCGGCCTCACTGGGAGCAGGAGGGACAGGGTGGGCAGCCACTGGACACACAAAGCCAAGACTACTCGGCTTTGGGATCTGGGGGACAGAAACCCAGAGCTGCCCCAATCCAGAGCTGCGTGCAGGCTCCTTGGGCAGCTGTAGCCTCTGGGCTGCACATCCCTGTGCAGGGATCAGCCTCCCCTCTGTGCCAAGGCAGGGTCCAGCTGGAGGGAGGTCTCTTCCTCTCCCCAGGCATCACCTTCCCAAGGGTGCTTGGTAAAGGCGCGATGCAAAGACATGACAACCAGCGGGACGTACAGTCCAGGGGTCTGCATGCTGGGAATGAAGGTGACCTCACTTTCTGGCTCATGAGCCCTACCACTTCACCCCACACACCACCATAATACACCCAGAGCTTTCCAGGACCCCACTCTGCTTCCCTCAGGAGGCAGACGTCTCCTGGGCTTCAACTAACACTTAGTCAAAGTTTCCCAAGCTTGTTCCCCTCCAGAGCACAGCACCTACCTGGGGAGGGGGCTTAGGTGGCCAACATCCCCATCTCATGCACGGGGACCCCCAGGTCCTCCAGCCCCTAACTAGTAGTGGAGGGAGGAGACATTCCAGACCCTCTTGATGGTGGGATACTAACTGAGGGTGGGAAGGAGGCTCAGGATGTCCGGAGGTGGGAAGGGAGGTGTTCCCGAGTGCCCCCGTCGCGCCCTGGTAGCCCTTACCTGGGCAGCGGCTTGCGGGCCGTGATGCTGGCCACGATGATGCTCTCGGGACGCGGCGTGGCCACGGCTTTGAAGGTGCCTCGCCAGAACTTCTCGAAGAGCTGCTTCTCGCCTTGCTGNTCCCACCCTCACTCACAGACCCATTTCCACAGTCCCCACGGCATTCCTTGCTCCATCTTCTTTATTTCCTTCCCTAGCCAAGGAACCACTTCCAGCTTGCTGCTGCCCCACTCCTTGCCCTCCTTTGCAAGGCACAAGCCCTCCAGGGCAGAGCACCAGTCTAGGCCCCCCACAAGTCTCTGTCCCCCAACACAAGCTACAAGTAACCTTTGTGTTTGCCACTCCCAACTGTTTACAGGTGAAGAAAGAGGGAGAGTGTACAGCCAACAGCTTGGATCGCCAAGGGAGAAAGCAGCAGGAGGCCACAGAGACCTTGGTATTACTGGTCCATACTGGGACACATCTGAGGAAGAGATTTTGGACGAATACCCCTTTCTTCTCTTTGCCCCCCGGCCCCCTCCATCCCTTCCCATTTAACAGACACTGGTGGAGGGGCAGGAATGGGGATGCACAGTGGTAGGCTGGGAAACCCTGCAATAAAGTCCCAGCCAGCTCAGAGGACAATTCATCACCTTCCAGGGTAGGATTTGACCCACCGGAACTGGGTACACGGGGACAGGGAGGGAAGGACTGGGGTGGCACAAGTGCAGTGATGCAATTTCCCTCAGCCTCTGCACCGAGTAGAATAAAAACATCTTTAGGAGAAAACGCTTCTTCTCTAGATGCTTTGAAACGCGAGTAAAAGACTGGTGACCTTGGATGAATGAGACTGTCTCTATTGTGCCTTGGAAACGGGCACGATACATTTATGTAAGTGACGGGGAGGATAATGGAGTCAGGAACAATAGGCGTCGGGAGCCAAGAAAGAACAAAACCAGAGAAACTTAATCACTTTCTTCTGATAAATACAGAATTAGCAGACGGCTCATTCTGACAGTGTTATCTGCTGAACATCTCCTTCCACTGCCCCTTTTGCTCTCTGTGCCCAGTACCAGTGCTGTGCCCTGCTGGCACCCGGGGATGATGGGCAGCCCTGAGCTGTGTCCCCACGCTGAGAGCTGCAAAGCAAGAGCCTCGGCGGCACGCGCCGGCCAGCAGCTGCCGGCTGTGTGCTGAGAGGCCACGAACGGCTGGAGATGGATGCTGGGGAAGCGGCGGCAGTGGGAGCGGGCACGGATCCAGCAGGGCTTTATGGAAGCTCAGTCAGCTCTGCCAGACATCGCCTGAAACACCCGATCGGAAAGGACGACATTCACGCATGGCGGAGAGATGTTTCCTGGGAGGCTGCTCCCCCCGGGAAACCACCAGAGGCAATGGGGCTGGGAAAGGCCAGCTGCAAGCTGCGGCTCTGCTCTAGTCCAGGACACATCGCACGTGCCACTGGCAGGAGATGTCAGGGTGGGGACCCTCCAGGGACTGCCACAGCCAGCAAACAGCAGAGCAAAAGGAGCAGGGAAAAGGGCTCGAGAGGCCTTGAGTGGCCACGCTGCAAAAACACGGCTTGGGAGGGTGCAGGCAGCACCCTCAGCAGACACAGCAGGCACCCCTGAGCCCAGGCAGCCACCCAGCAGTAGTAGTGGGTGCTGCCAACTGCCCCATCACCCTTCTCCCACGGATGGGCAGGGTCAGGGACTCCATGCCCAAACAAATCCGAGCCTGGACTTCCTCTGGGCCTTCCATCCACTCTCATAGAACTCAGCCTATTTGTTAGAAGCTCGTTTCCCTTCAGAGGAGGTTACACTCCTCTAAGTGGGATCAGGTACCAGCACACATGTGCCCTGGTCTCACCATTTTGTTAGCAAATGACTAGAATGCAGGGTGGGGATCAGGCAGGAGCCCTGCAGCCAGGTCAGCCCCAGCCCTCTGCTTGCAGCTCATTAACCAAATACCCTTCAAGGCATCAGCCCTCACATCTCCTTGGGCTTTACAGAACGAGTCCAACCACCCCCAGCTGCAACCAGGGTCCTTGTTTCACTTCAGGATGTTTCACTCCCTTCAACCAGCAATCCTGAAACAGCTCTAAATGCCCTAAAATTAACTACCAAATAAAAGGAATAATAAATGTTTGCACTATTAAATTAGCAGCACGGGTGGTGTGTGGGCAGGAGGAAGGCTGCGATCATTACAACAAGAACCCTCTCTCCTGGCATACCTTGTGGAGACATCAGTGAGCCAATTAAGCAATTGGCTTGGTTAACGGAGGCTCCTAGGAATAGACTTGCTGCCATAGAATAACTGCACTGTAACAAATTGTCTCATAAATAAACAGCCTGAAAAAAAGCATTACAAAATACCTAGAAAAAAGCACTCTATCATAACCAGAAATGATACCTTACATTTCCAGCATATCTATTAGCCCACAGCAATGCTACCAGGCCGGTGTCCCTGCGAGGAGCCATGGGGAGGGTGCCAGGGGGCACAGGCAGTTCCCCCTGACCCGAGCCCTCGGGCTGGTCACGGCCATACTCTGGGAACAGCATCCCCAGAGTCCCTGCAGCTACTGCCTACCCTGTGAGACTGCTGCCTGCCAGCAGCGGCCAGCCGACAGTTACTCACCCCGTGGGCACCATGATAAATGCCACCTCGGGTTATTTACAGCCCCAGCTGTAAATCATGGAGTTCTACCAGGTTCAAACATTTGCACCCAAGTGGGTGCAATAAACTGCAGCAGAGAGACTGAGTCCTGGGATGGGAACAGGGAAACTGAGACTTGGAGGACAGTTGCACAATGTTCTCCGAAAAAAAAAATAAAATTAAAATAAATAAAATAGTCTCTTTCTTAGAGAGCTCTTCTTTCATGATGTTTTTTCTTGTTTTGTTTTTTTTTTTTAAATGACACAAATGTCTGAGCCTGGATTTCCCCCACCCTGCACTGGAAGCCGCAAACAACCCTCTCCCCGAGGCTGCTGAGCTGCCAGCACCACTCACTGCACCCTGCTCCACAAGTCTTACAACCACCTGCACCGCACAATTAAATACCCAGCAACCCCCCACCCCAAAAAAAAAAACTCCTTCAGAGCCCAAGATCTCCTGGGAAACCCAAGAGGGACCTACCTGGCTCAGAAGCAGCTGGGAATGCTCAGGAGCCTTAGCCCGCCCTTCCCCTGCTTTATTTCCTCCTCTGGCTCAATCTCCCCTCTTGCTCCCAGACTTCAATTTTAGGGTGATGGAGAAAGGAGAGTGGTCCCTGCTCTGGGTAAACACCTGCTGTGGGCGTTCAGTTGCTGTCAAGGAGCACAAGCTCTGGGGCCGAGGAAATAAGTGATCAGCAGGGTGAAGCTGTCTGTGCTCCAGAGGTACCCAAGGGGAGGAAAAGGAGAAAATGTATTCAGCTAGGATTAAATTTTAATCTGTTCCCTCCAGTAGAGAGAAGAAAGCTGGGTTTGTCCTGGAGCTGCACAAATATTTTTTTTATCATTTTTGAATATTTTTTATTGTTATTGTTATTTAGCTTGTACCTGGTGGGAAGAGCCGGAGCCTGGTTTTGCCCACCTCCACGCGACGTTGGCGCAGTGCCGCTCTACCCGTTCCCCAGCCAAACAGGTTTACTGCAAATGCAGAAAATCAATAATTATCTTTGGAAGTGTTCATTATCACTCAAGAGTCAATAAACAAAGACTACGAGTGCCCTCTATTCATGGCACTTCAGAAGCACCTACCAATTATTCCCTTGACTAAGCCAGCCCTGCCTGGCAGGAGGAGGGTTCTCCACTGCGTGTTGCAACGCTGCTGCCGGCTGCAATGTCTTCCTGCTTCAGCCAGGGAGGAGGAGGAAGAGGAGAAGAAGGAGGAAGGGCTCCTTGCTTAGAATAACATTTGCAACTGAGATGTGAAGCTTCAAGGCGATCCATGCTTCCAGATGCTGTGGTAGATGCAGATGGATGCTGAGTGGGTCTGGTCACGGGGCTGCCTGGGTGGAGGGGCTGGGAGATGTTTGGTGCGGCTGGACCTGAGTGGGTTTTCCCAAGAAAGGTAGCAAGGACCGGGCTGAGGGTCGGGGAAGCAGCAATGGCCATGGGACAATGTTCAGCGCTGCCCGCTGAGTGAGGGAAAACCCCTGAAGTGTGGTGGGTGGCTGAGCTGCCCCACACCACCATTGGAGGATCTTTAACTCAGTAAATTCGGAGTCAAACCATTGCAAGAGGGGTTCATCACCTTTCTGGCAGGAAATACCTGGATTAGGTTTTTTCTCTCCACATTGAAAGGCTCCCAGCCAGCTCCACAGCCTGCACAACCCTGGGCAGGCCCGGCACCCAGGGTCTCCCCTCTACCTGTCCCCACAGCCGGGTACATCCAAGGATGAGGTACTTGCCAAAGGTGTCTTTTTTTTGTCTCTCCTTTCTCCACCTGTGGAAGAGCCGTTTTCTCTCATGGAAAACTCAGGAGCAGCCACAGCCCTTGGGCAGCTGCAAGGCTGTGCTGGCCCCTGGGGCATGTGATTGTGGCAGTGGCTGCCCTGTCCCTTCCCTCCATCTCCTCGTCCAGTGTCTCCCCAGGTGACAAATCAAGGAGAGGCAGGAAGTAGAGCTGCAGCCCACCTTGAAGAACGCTGAGGCTGTGGGCACCAGCACGCATCCATTTCTGGCAAGAGCCATTCATCAGCACCTGGCTTGAAAGCTTTGGGGTGCTGGATATGGTGCAAGGGGCTTCATGGAGGAGGTGGGATGGGGCTGATACTGGGGGGCTGCAGTGGCCCTCCCCTGGTTTGAGCCAGTAGAGGATGAGAGGGCTCCCTTCCACCAGTGCTGGCTCCACCATTCCTTGGAGAGGGAGGAGGGAAACCTGTGGGCTTGGGGTGTGAAAAACTGTGATGGGAGTGGGACCAGCACAGGATGTCGCCCCCAGGCCACAGGCCAATCTCAGTTTCCTCTCAGTTCCAAGAGACCTCTCCATCAACTCCAGATGGACACCGGGGACCTGGTGAGCCCCTGTGCCCCCCTCCTCAGGGCTACCCGTGGCAGCAGGACCAGGCATCTCCCACCCCTGGTTTCTGTGCTGGCCTCAGTGGAGGCAGATGGCTTCTCCACCAGCAAGAGGAGACTCTGCAGCCCATGCACTCACTCCAACAAAAGCACTTTTTCTTCCTCACTCACCTACTGAAGCCGCCCGGCCCTGATATTTAGGGAGCGCAAGATGAAAAGGTGTGGGGACAGATAAGTGCGAGCAGTCGCAGGCAGAGCCATTTGCAGCTGCCGGAAAGAGGGCAACGAAAGGGCAGGAGCAGAGGGGAGGCAGGAAAGCCAGACCACAGCCTTTTCTTCCCTTTGGTTCTATAAAAAGCTCCAAAGCTGGAAGGGGGATGGAGGGATGGAGATGAAAATATAATTTTTCCCCTCCGAGCTGCAGTGGCAGCAACGGCGAGCCTGCCCCTGGGGACCCTGCCACAAAGCTGCGCAGCTGAAAGGTCAAATACAGCTGGCGGAGGGGGACAGAGGGGGGCAGACCATTCAGCCACACATGTCCGGGCAAGAGAGGCAGGGCCTGGCTTGCCAGCCCAGGAGCACATGGAGGAAAGCCCATCACTGGGTTGCAGCAGACATGGGCAGCCCCTGACCTCAGGCAGATGATCCCAGTGCCCTGAGAACGCACCTGAGAGATGGGAAGGGCAAAACACAGAGCTGCCCTCCTCTTCATTGTCTTCCTCTTCATTGCCCTCCCTGGCTGGCAATCAGCAACCTCCAGTCACGCAAATAGCACCATTGCCCGTTGGCGTAAATACTAGTTAACGAAGTGGAGGCAGTTTGGTTGGATCCCAGACTCCAGCTCAGGGTCTGGCTGGAGGTGGAGTTTGGGGATGCTCAACACAGTTTCAAGCTGCAGACATAGAAGGCATCAGGCTTTTGTCTCCAGCTTGGGAGGAGTGGGATGAGTCAGACCCAGGATACACATCCTCCAAGCCGGCATCAGAATGTTCCCTTTCCTGGCTCACTCCAGGACCCGGTGCCTGCCTGGCAGGACCAGCTCCTCCTCCCTTTTTCTAGCACCAACCTGTGCCTGGCTGCACCTCACTGCACTGAGTCCATGAGCCAAACCAGGGGTAGCAGGAGGTTTGGTTTACCCAAACTGCTCAGTACCACTCACTTTTTCTTGGCCACCTTGGCTACAAGGGCCCATCTCCTAGGGGAGTTGAGATTTGGACAAGGTGGGAGAGGGACAGAGTACAATCCCCACCCTTTAAGTTTGGGCTTAGACTTCAAAACCCATTTCACACCAGGAGCCTCCCATCCCAAGCCCACAAAGGACAGGGAAGATGCTGCCCAAGAAACAGGGCTGGCCACAAACCCAAAGCTATTTAACCAAACCTGCCTGATCGGACGAGCAGTTTGACTCCAGGCAATCACCTCTCCTTGAATGGTCTCTCATTAATTATTTTTCTGTGACCTTTTCCTTGCTTTCTGGATTATTGTTCTGGGGTAGCAGCAGCTATGGGCAGAGGACCCCTGTCCTGCCTCCTTGGCCCTCACCATGCTGCCCACACCACAGTGGAATGAAGCAGGAGGGAGTAAAGCGCCGTGTTTCAGCTTTCATAGACTATTACTTATAATGGAGAGGAACAAAAATACTGTAAAATAAAACACTTGAGGGCACCAGCCTAAGCACTAAATAGGCTTCTGCTAAAAAGCTGCTTTGACTGAAAAAGCTTCATGATTTGGATCAGAGGCATTACCCTGCTTGTGAGAAAGCCGGAGCTTTGATAAAGGTAGAGGGACAGGCAGCACCATCCTGGGAAAGGGGCTCATGTGGTCCTTGGGGCATGGGATGCTCCTCCTGGGATGTGGGATGCTCTCTGCTCAGCTCCCTCCCACCAGCTACTTATAGATGCCTCAGGAGAGCACCCAGTCCCCTAAATTTAAGGCTTCCCCTTCCCCTCCCGTCCCTGTGGAGCAGCACTGCCCCTGCAAACATGCGGAGCGTTTTGCAATGTTAATGGGCAGCACAACTACTAATGTGTAAACTTCCACCGCTCTGGAGAACAAATGGAGAGTTTGGGGAGCAGACATTTCCCATTAAGAAGCACTAATGAAATGTGAAAATGTTGTACTGTGCTGTAATTTTATATATTTTTGAACACAGTCGCAGCTGCAGTGCTGTTCCATTTGTGGCTAATTTAAGCACCAATTAAACCAGGCTAAATTACAGCCAAGTACGCCGCGGGAACTGATGTGACAAGGGACGTGCCCGGGAGCCCCAAATCTCACTGACCTTGCCATCACTGTTTGAGCTGCTTTACAAGATGGATCAAGAGCAGCTGGCTCCTGATGCTCACCAAAAGATCATGGAAGGTCCCTGAGGATGCTGAGATTTACCAGCCCCACACCTCCCACAGGCTCCAGAGCAGTCAGGGACATCTGTAGTTGCTTGACTCTCAGAGATGTCCTCTTCCCTCTTGTGTGCCAGTTGGGAGCTTGAATGAGCTTTTTTTTTTTTCCTGTGGCAAATCATCCTGCTCATCCATAGACCCCCTGCTCCCCTTCACAGGAGCTGTGATGGTCTTCCCAGTGCATCTCCTCAGACCCCAATTACACCACACTGCATCCCGTGCTTTGCAGAAGCCACTGCTCATCTCGGCTGCCTCCTGGGGAAATTGATTCATCTCAGAAAAAAACTTCATTTTTCTAGAGAATAAAAGAGCTGGTGGGATTTTGTTCTTGCTTTTGGGTAAAGGAAGATATAAAGCATGGGTCCCATGTAATTGAGGGTGCAGAACCTGTTCTCAGCAGTTTGGTATTGTTTTTTCACTGATTTGGTCAGCTGCTGATGGCCTTAGGATTTGCTCCAGTGAGGACAGCTCAGAGGGCTTCAAAAGAGCTGCAGGTTGGTGTTTCACACCAGCAGCCAGCTCAGCTGCTCCCACAGCCCCTGGTATAAGGAACTGCTGGCTTTCCTAAGGGCATCGTTATTTTTTCAGTTGATTTAGCTATAAGAAATAAATCCCCTGTGGCTCCTGGTTTCCAGCTGAGCCAGGTTAGACCAAATTTAGCTCAGGAAGAGGAGGGCTGGCATCCTCCTGCAGCTGGTAGGAGCATATGCTCCTTGTGTTCAGCAGTACCCCACCTCTGCAGACACCCCCATCTGCCCCCAAACTTTCCTCCAGACAGACAAACAGCAGGCTGGGCACAGAGTCCCTAAAAAGCTGTTTATAATACCTACACAGATACATCTATTTTTAATAGGTGTTTCCCAAGGGTAGCCAGGGAACGGAATCGATGGCACAGCCCCCAGCTCCCAGGCAACAGCACAGGATCTGGCCCCAAGGCGCAAAGCCAGGGTGGGGGGACCAGATTCCTTCAGCTTAATGGTGCTCCAGTGAGGTCTAGTGAGGATGTCTGTCTGTCTGTCCAAATGAGCTATTGTGGTGGCACCTGAGTGTTGGGACTGGAGAGAGGGGCTAAGCAGTTGACCTGGGAAGCAGAAATATGGGATTTCACTTTCCTGATGGTCAGCAGAGGATGCAGGAACAGCAGAGCAGTGTGGGAGGGCTCAGTCCCACTCAGTCTCTGCTGCAGGGATCCCAGCCCACTCCCATGCACTCTGCGACATGCAGCCCTCCCTGATTCTCCTCAAAATGCAGGGCAGAGGTGACTGGCAGCTGGTGGACATCATTGGCTGACCATCAAACAGCCAAGGATGACAGGGAAGGTGATCCTATCTCCCACCTGCCAAAACACCCACGAGGCTCCTCGCCTCCAGGTCCCCTCTCTGGTCTCACTGCCTGCCCCCCCTGCAAAGCTCCTTAGCTGGTGGCTGAGCCTACCACAGCCCCCTCTGCTCATGCTGCCTCTTACAGGCACCCGTTAACCAGACCATGCCTCATAAACTCCAATTAGCAGGCAGGTCATTTCCATCAGCCATCACCAAGCCCCAGCAGCCATGGCCAGGCGAGCAATAGCCCTGGTGAAGCAGGGCTGGCTCCAGCATCTCCTGGTGATGCTGGTCTGATAGCCAGTGGGCACAAATGCCACTGCTGGAGGAGGCTGCAGCTGGGGACAGACCTCCCCAGAGTAACCGCTAGCTCCTCTCTAATTAATCCAATTACAACATCGCGTTGGCGGCGCAGCCGGTGGATTAATTGCAGTTTGCTCCAGGTAAACGGCAGGCGGAAACACTCCCCTGTTCAAACAGGCTTCTTACTTGCCGTTAACTATGAAAAGCCCGGCCTCAAACCCAGGCAGCAAGAAAGGCAGTCTTGCTACCAGCATCATCCTCGCTGGGAGAGCAGAGAGTTCACTCCTCTCTGGGCTCCCTGAGTGCCTGCGGAGCCCTCACGTTGCTCCGAAAAAACAAATCCTTGCCTAAGACTAAAATCCCAAAGATTAGGGGGACAATGCTGGGAGCAGGAATATGGAGTAGAAGGCTGCTTGCTCTCAGATTTTTTAAAAAAAAAATAGAATAGAAAGGAGATTATTAGAAACAATTAGTTGTTCGGTCTGTTAAGAAGATGAAAGTGTCAGGAGTAACAGGATGCTGGTCACGATTCAGCACTTATTAAGGCAGGAGAAGGATTTATTTCATATGCATGATTAACTCCTGGCCACTGATGATTTACACAGTAGATGATCAAAAAAGAATTAATTATTCCACAAATCAGGCTGCTCCTAGCCTCACCCCAGTCCTCACTGGCACTGCTGATGGCCCAGCCCGCGGCTCCCAAAAGCTCGGCTGTTGTGGTCACCACTGCCCCACAGGATGCCCAGATCGGGCTGTGTCCTATTATCTGCCCTGGTCTGGGGGTGTTTGTCCCTGCAGCCCCAGCCTGCCCTCTTCGCCATCAGCCAGTGTCACCACCTGGCATCATGAGCATCTCCTTGACTGGACCTACCAAGCACATCCAGCATCACTATGTTCAACACTGAAGGGATTTGGTGCTGCCCAGCCCTGCCACAGGGGCTGCCAGGGAGGTATCGGCTTTCCAACACCTGGCCCGATAATATCCTTCTCGTTAGTGGTAATTAACCCAGGGAAGGTTTCTCTCCACTCGACACCTTTTCTTTCCTTTGTGATTGATGGAGTCTCTCACTGTTACAAATCCACGCCATAATTAGAGGAAGGAACTCCACTCCCTCTACCTGATTTATTTTTTAACACAGTCCCCTTTTGATCTCTTCTCTCTCTTAATTAAATTACGAGCCGTGAATCAACACCCGCCACTACAAAAGCTGTTCTGCCTCACTCACTTTCCTCCACCGAGAGGTAAGGAATGTCTCCACATCTTGAGGATGGGGAATCACCAAAAGTTACACAGACACCTGCTCTTGTTTGGATTTTATGAGGAGTGTTGGGGCCAGAGCCTGTGGGCTGGTGGGTTCATGGAGAGCAAAGCTGACCTCCACAGGACTGGGGTGCAGAGCAGAGAGTGGTGCTGCAGGCTGATTTTTTGCAGCTGCCCCACGTCCCTTGGCAGGTGCTGGGGCTGCTGGGTGACATGGAGCAGCTGGAGGACCATGGCCACAGCTCCAGGCCCAAGGAGGGGAAACCCCGCCCCAAACACAAACCTTGGCTCCGCCAGGCTTGCCCATTTTGGGGAATCATAGAATCATTCTGGCTGGAAAAGAGCTATAAGATCATCAAGTCCAACCATTAACCCAGAACTGCCAGGTCACCACTAAACCATAGCCCTCAGCACCACATCTCCCTGGCTTTGAAACCCCTCCAGGGATAGGGACTCCACAACTGCCCTGGGCAGCCTAGGCCAGGCTTTGATGACTCCTTTGGGAAAGAAATTTTTTCTCATGTCCAACCTAATCCTCTCCTGGTGCAACTTGAGGCCTTTTCCTCTTATCCTATCTCTTGTTTCTTGGGAGAAGAGACAGATCCCCACCTGGCTCCATCCTCCTTTCAGATAGTTGTAGATGGTGAGATGGTCTCCCCTGAAACTCCTTTTCTCCAGGCTAAATAACCCCAGGTCCCTCAGCTGCTCCTCACAAACCTTGTTCTCTAGACCCTTTACCAACTTCGTTTACCTTCTTTGGACATGGTCCAGCCCCTCAATGTCCTTCTGGGAGTAGAGGGGTCCAAAACTGACTCCAGTATTTGAGGTGCGGCCTCACCAGTGCCCAGTACAGGGGGACGATCCCTGCCCTACTCCTGCTGGCCTCTCTTGTGCTGATACAACTGAACAATGAATTGTTGGCTCATAAAGTCCCCTCAGCACTTGCCTGCTCTGGGGGCCCATCCTCCAGCATCCCCAGCACATGTGGCCCCTGTCCTTGCCATGCCAGCAGCATCCCTCCTGCACCATGACACCACCATACCCCACCAGGCCTGGCTCTCCTGTGCCTCCCTTCCCTGCTCTGAGGCCATTGCTGAGGGAAAATCGGGTCTCAGCCACCTCAGACAGCAGAGTCCCCAGCCATGCACGGCCAGCCCACCACGGGTGCCCAACATGCATCATCACGGCTGCCGGGGAAGCCATGTGTCACTGGGAGCATAATGGTATAATAACTCTTTCCTGTGCAGTCTGGGTGATGACAGAGCTTTTAATGAAGGATAATGGTGGTTTGCGTCTAAATATACCGCACTGTTGACTCATGACTGCAGCAGCCCTGGGACAGCAGGAGTAAATCAAGGAAGGTTCCCAGCACTCAGAGCCTCGTCCTGCTGGAGGCATCTCCTGTGGACAGCCCGGGACCAAGGACAGTGGAAGCAGAAAGGGACGGGCACCCGCACCCTCCACCTCATCTCCTCGCCGAGTGCAAATGAGCCTGATGCTAATTTCATGAACTTCTGATGATTATGGCCTTTATTTTTAAATCTGAATTCCTGCAGGAGTCACCTTCAGCAGAGAAAGGCGGCCCCTCCCCAAGAGGCGGTGAGGGCATGAATTGATTGCCTGTATCTGATTAGCAATTACACTCGGCGCACTTCAGCGGTAAATACTGTCACCCTGGGCTAGGGACGAGGCGATGGCAGATTGTGGGGGTCCTTGGAGAGGGGTCTCAGGGGAGTCTGCAGGGATGGGAGCGATGATGCATCAGTATCTGGATGGTGCTGACACCCACCCTGCCGTCTGTGCCCACGCTGCACGGAACAAGAGGCCACAGGCACCTCCTGGCTGGAGGGGACAGTCTCTGAAAGCATTTGCTTCCCAAAGATTTTTGAGTCTCCAGGGGGAAGCCACTTGGGTGAGCTCCAAAGACTGGTGCTTACCGGCATTTATAAGTAGCTTCTTTAATACGGCACTGGAATATTTGCTCTGTAAATTCTTAAGAAGAGATTTATAGATGAGCCCTTACTGGCATTATAGGCTATGAATGAATCAGTTAAACTTACAGAAGAGAACTGCGCTATCTCCCTTTACATTATAAACATATAAGAAGGTACATGAGGCAGCACTGCAGCTGGGAGTGGTGGTGTCCAGCCACCGTGGCAGCAGGGCCATGTACCGTGTCCCCTGGGCCATCTTCCCTGGCCCTGGAAGACACTAGCCATCCTTCCCTGCAGGGATGTGGGATGTACATGGCTAAGTGATGTCAGTCGGCTCCCACTGCAAAGCTGGGGATCCCCTGATAGAGCACATGACTGCCTGCACACAGAGGACCCTCGCACATCTGTTTTCCAGACAAGAGAAGGTGTCCTGGGGGAAGTGGAGGGTCTCTGCATGCTGGAGCCAGCACCAAGGCACTCAGGAGCATGGAAGGGACACAGGGGACGATGGTCTGATGGCACTGGCTGCTCCATTTTGGGAGGTGAGCTATTTGCAGAGCCGGCTGCTTGGTGTGCACAAGCTATTTCTGGAAGAGCCTTGATTGAGAAAAGCCATCTGGAGAAAGGTGGCAGCGAAGCCATGTCTCTGGGAGCAGCTGGTCCTGCGCCAGGATCCATTGGGTTCGAGGGCTCTGATGCTCAAGAAAATGTGGAGTCTCCTCTTGTTCCCAGCCACATCAACCAGATGGACGTCAGGGGATGCTTTGCCCCTTAATTCAGAGCCACTGAAGCCCAGTGGCTTTAGCCTTGCTTGCACTCTTGCCCAGGGCTGTTTCCAGCCTGGGGGGATGCTCAGATTCGCCACCACTGAGGGCCACAAGACATCTGAGATTCAGGCAGATCAATTAAGAACTGGAGATGCTGTAGGACCAGATTCTGATGCATTTACAGGTGGTAGGAAAGCTGGGGTGGAGGCTTGAACCCAACAGCAGTTCCTGGGCCAGGAGTACCAAGTAAGACTCTCTTCCTAACAAGAAAGGGATTGAAGAGAGCAGGATGATGATCTCACTACTGCCACTGGAACACCTGGCCAAGGAGAGGGGCTGGGAGCAGGTGGGTCAGCAGTGGTCCCATTGTAACAGCCCCATGTACAGTGCTTTGGTTAACTGCAGAGCAAACACTACTCCCCAGCTCTTCCATGCACAAGGAGCCCCCACAAGAGCCAGGTCATCTCCAAGGGACCATGGGGGGAGATAAACAAAAATGCAATATTTCCCTCCACTGCCAAGATTCCATCAGTGCTGGCTGGCTGGGTTTGGTTAAACCTCTTGTTTTTTACATTTAAGAAGAATATAATTTAGCTACCAGATTAAAAGGAATTAAGACCCACTTGAGTCCCAGCGCATCTGCTTCCCCAGAGCCACCACATGCTGTGGCAGGATGGGCTGGAAAGTGACGATGGCATCTCATCGTACCCACAGCACCCCTGCCCAGGGGCTCTCCAGGCTGCTGACCCCTCCACTGGCCTTTCTCTGACTCAGAACACAGCCATTTAGCTCCAGCACTGCATGGAGTCTCCACTGGAGATTGCTGGCACTGGGGACCCAGATGGCCAAGGAAGGGCCACTGCAGGGTGAAGACAGCTCCTCCAGTGGGATGGGCCATCAAGACACATTAACGGGTGAAAGGACACCTAAGGGCCATGACCACCCAGCCTTGACCTGCCCATGTCATCGAACTGGACCATCCTTGGGGCTCACTGAGTCCCTGGGGCAGCAGAGCTCCAAGGGGGTGCAAGGGTGATACGATTCCATCCCCAACTCGACCCAGGCAGCTGCTGGGGAAGAAGCCCTGCTCTCCAAAATAATCTCCATAGGGCCTGTTCAAGTAGGCACACAAAAGGCTGCCACTGTGGCAAGCTCGCAGTTCTTTGGCTATCACTTTTAGATGAGCTGGGTATTTAAATAGCACTTAATTATTAACAGCTGCTGGGCTGTAAAGTGTCTCTGTGCCATCAGCCCCTGTTCCCAGGCACTTCAAAAGCCTCCGAGTAAAAGAAATTAATAATAAAGTGAATTGTACTCGAATGCAGCTTCTGGAGAGATAAAGCACTGGCAGGGGAGTGGCAGAGGGTGAGGGAGATGAGTTTAACCTCTGCTCCCCTCCCTGCACCCCTCAGGCAGTGATGGATGATGCCAGTTTCAGGGCATCACAAAACCAGGTGAGATTCAGACCAAACAGGCTGAGGTCAACCAGGCTTTCTGCTCAAGATCATTTCCAGCGCTGACGGGCATCTGCTGTCTAACGGCGCACTGTCAAACGATCGCTTTCTAGACAGGCTGGTTTTTCTTCCCAGCTCAGTGTTCGGAAAGTGGGAGGGATGGAGCTGCCTCCTGACACCAGTGGGGTTTTGGCTGGGTCTTGCCCAGCAGCCAGCGATCGATGCTCCACCCCTGTGCCAACTGTCTCTGGCTTCATGCTGCTCCTAGCCGGTGGTGTTCACGTTGTGATAGACAGAATTTGGGAAAATTCAAACCAAAAAACCTCTACAGTCTCAGCCGGAGGTTGCAGGGCTTTAATCCGCAGCATTTGCCAAATAAATCAGTGCAGCAGACAAACTCACCAGCCCTCCACAGAGCTGCCCGTGATCCTGGCAAGCAGAAAGAAGGAAAAAATGTATTTAAAAAAGATGCAAGTTCATAAGAATCATGATTCACTGCATGTTCTATAGGCAGGAGCAAGAGGCTGGCATGGAGAATGAGCATCTTCTGTAGGCTTCAGCCCCGAAGGGGACACAGTTTCTTCCCAGTTTTTGGCTGGAGTTTTGGGGAACAGTGCCACTCATCTGCAAAACATCCGGGCTGGGGAAGCGACAGTGATGAGGAGCTCAGCCTCACGGCTCCACCAGGCACCACGTGGCCATCATCAGTGATGATTAATGAGGCACCTGAGCTGTCACTCCACAGTGTGACGAGTCTGTAAATGAACAAGGTATGTTAGGGCAGAATACTTGTGGGAGAAGAAAAGGGCTGGGCTGTTAAAGCCAAACCTCCCAGACCCTGCAGGGAGACTCCCGTTGGTGTCCAGTTAAGACAGGGAGTATCCAGTCCCCTGCTGGGCACCATCTCAGCTAACATCACTCCCAAGCATTGCTTTGCTCCCAGTTTCCAAGGGGATAGGTCTTGCAGAGGCCCTGAAGGTGCGGACAGGAGAGGGAGGCAGGAGTTGGTCTCACCTGCCTGGGGAGAGCAACGCTATGTCATTCAGAGCTGGGATCTTGCCTCCAAATCCCTCTTTCTTTGACAAGAGCAGAAATCACCCACTCAATCTTCAAACAGCAGTTCAAAGCCTTTATATCACTCTCAAGATTAATTAGCAGCTAAATAATAATCCAGGGTAAGTCTTATCAAGGTACAAGAATCATGACATGGTCAGTCAGTGATGTGGGGGATCTAAGACAAGAGAAAGCTTCACGTTCTCAGTTAAATCCAACATCTCCCAGGAAAATGCAGCCTCTTCCCATAACAAATAGCAGTGTCAGGAGTTAATTCTTACCAGAGGAACATTTCAAACAAAATTCATCTGGGGCAGAGGGGCTGTTTGCTTTACATGTGTTAACATGTGCGTGCTCAGGCAGGGGAGCAGCAAAGTGCTGGTTGCTGTTGGCCAACCCGGGTGCCTGCCAAGGCAACACGTGGCCGACCCCACAGAAGATAGGCTATGGCTGGCACAGAGGTGATGGTCAGGAAGGTCCTGGGGCAGGAGGCTCAGGAGAGAAGGGTGTGTGTAGCCTGAGGATGGACATCAAATACAGAGACACCATGTGAGACCTGGGGCATCCTCAGATGCAGTGGAAAGCAGAGAATGGTTCTGGAATCTCCCTGTGATTCCCCTGTCCCATTCTTGCACATCATGGCTGGGCTCCGAGCCCATGGACATCCAGCATGGCCCACAGCAGCTGCCTTTCTTGCTCTAGACTCCCATCTGGTGCTGATGTCCCGCTTCCGTGACCGTCACCGCAGGATGCAAGGGGCTCCCCAAGGCATGGACGAAAGCCTTGCAGTCCCACCAGCCTGGGGATGCTGTTCCTTCACGTCCAACCCCGCTTTTCCCAGACACCTCCGAATCCTAAGAATAAAAATAAATAAATAATCAGCTGCAGTAAACTGGCTGCACCAGAACATTTATTTAATATAATGCATCATTTATTTTCAATTATCCTGGTGCTTTCTCCCCCTGCCTTCTTCTCTCCCTGTGAACTTGGCAGATCGCTAGTGGAAAGTTTGCAGAGTTGCAAAAGAGCCGTGACAGGAGCAGCAGCTCCAGCACAAGGCAAAGGGACAGATGCGATAGGGACAGCATTGGCACCTCTTACAGCAGCACAGGGCTGGAAGGAGGACAGCAGTCTGGCAGGAGGAGGGTAAGGACCAGCAACTTGGGACTGTGGGTCAGACTAGGAGAGATGTCCTAGTCAGCTCACCTCCAGACTACTGTGCGGAAGGAGACAACAGCAGTGAAGCAGAGCTGGTGACAGGAACACTGCAAGGGAGGGCACAGAGAGAAGTGACAGCAGCACTATGGGCATCTTCTCCCTCTAGATGCAGCTTCACCCTCCCAGCCACAGCCAAGCATTGGCCCCCTCTGCCTTTCTCTCTCAATGCCTACTCTCAATGCCAGAGCCTGGGGATGGAGTCAAGTCAACCTCCAGCTCACAGGAGATATCTAGACCTGACCTCTCGGATGCAGCTTAAGATATGGTCTCCATGGTCAGTGCTTGAAAAACCGAAGCCCACCCCAAGCCCTTGCATGGCCAGGAGATCTCCAAGGACCAGGGTGGCTCTGGGCAAGACTAGAGCTGCTGTGCTAGTGCAACACCCACCATATCCTGCAGCATGGAGATGCAGCCCTCTCCATCTTTGCCCCACACTTGAACACCAAACAGCTTTTTTATTCCCAGGTCCTCTCTCAGTCAAAGCCACTTGAAGAACTCTGACATACCATGAAGGATTTCCTAATGGGGTTCAGCAGACTTTTAAGATTCATATCAAAAGCGCCAATTTATTGAATTAATCCTGCAGAGCAAAGCCATGGCTGCTTAACAACTGGAGTATCAGTATTTTACAGCAACATAACTAATAAGGCCATTAATACAAACTGGGCTCACTCCTGACATTTATATCACTGTAAATCTCTCTCTCAGCACTGGAATTATTTATGCCATCCCAGGCACTTGAGAAGAGCTGTCGTTCTTTATCAGGTAGAAAGATTTAAGCCAAGAAAAAACAAATATAGATGTAATAATAAAAAAAAAAAGAGCTTGAGAAGAGCTGGGACAGGCCCTCAATGCAAATGCCAAAAAACCCACCTCCAGCACTTACCAGGCACCCGGGAAACTGCAAAGAGGAAGGAGATGAGTGCAGGAGGACGGGAGAGGAACCTGACAGACCTCACTGAGTACTAATTATTTCTGGCATTATCTGTGCAGACAGATAAGGTTTTCATTAAGAAACTTGAAGAAGGTGGAGCAGGGGGGGCAGGCAGAGAGAGAAGCAGCAACAGTCAAGTACCAGGCAAGAGCTGTGAATGAACCACAATCACCAGTGACACACAATCAGGGACAGGGAGCAATTAGGGCCTGGCTAGCAGTGGTGGCAGTGGTGGGGACATGGGGGACAGTAATTAGCTGCCAAGCCTCTCCCCACTTGGCTTTGTTTTGCAGGCTGCCTCATAATTCACGACATGCTGGAAATTAAATCGTTAGTCGTCTTTCATAGGCAAGGCCTTATTAAACCCACTATCTGCACTTCTTTAATTGGAAGGAGATAAACCCAGGAAGCAGGGCGAAGACGACACATCACCTCCTTACAGCCTCCCTGCCAAAGAAATGCAGGAACACGTGCGTGTGCGCAGTGGGGTCGGGGGCTCTGAATCACCCGTGGTGATTTTTTATCTACGTGAAGGAAACCTGAGAGGCAGGAGGATGAGGAAGCCCTTGGTTTGCAGGTGGTGTCACTCAGGCCATGGGCTCCAAGCCAGGGTTATGCAGGAGCACTGGCTGGCCAACTTTGTGCTGGCTGGGCAGACGGATGGAAGATGGGGGGGATCCAAGATGCTGTGGCAATCAGCAGATGCAGGCAGGTCCCCATGACAACAGGGTGGTCCAGCACATCCCACCCTGCACAGCCTCACCCTAAAGGTCAGTGGCAGTACAGTGGAGGAGGTCCCTCACCCCTGCAGCCCTTGGGCCGTGCCACAGGAGACAAGGGCTCCGACTGACATGGGAGCTCCTACAGCAGCTCCATTGTGGTTCTGCTTTGATTCAGACTGGTTCAAATGAGAGATCATTCCTCCCCTGCCTCAGGAGAGGTGAAGATGGTTGATCCAACCAAAAGAGTATATTGTAGCAAACAGTTAAAATCAGAATAAAACAAACCTCATTCACCGAAATCTCAGCCTCTGAATGATGTATCCACCTCAAACAGCCATCCCTGGGTGATTGGTGACCCCACACAACAGCCTCCCAGTCCGCCCCGTCCCTCCAACACCTGCAGATGCACGAACTGACATTTCCACCAGCTCTCCCTGAGGAGACGTGCTGCTCCGTCTCCCTCCCTGGGTAGCTGTTCTCTTTGATTGCTGTTGAAAGGAGATAGCATCCTACCTGATGAGAAGATCTCCTGCAAGAGTCCTTTGCTTTCAGAGAAACTGGAGCTCCAGAGCCTCCAGCAAACTTTATTCACAGTGGGGGGGAATGGAGAGAGATTGGAAAGGTGGCAGGAGAATTGTTTTTCTCTTGTTCATTGGAGCTCAGTCTTTAAATGGCTCTCCTTAAACATTGGCATTGCAAAAGAGGCGAGAGCCACGTGGAGGTGAAAGGACGATATTTCTTGGGGCAGAGCGAGATGCCATCTTGGTAAATATTTAATTTGGAGTCAAACTGCTAGACCAAAGAGTTAGCCTGCGGAGATTTATTGGACACAAATCTCATTGGTTTGAAAAAGTAAGCAGCTCATCAGGCAGTATTTCTTTGTGCTTGAGCCCAAATCCACATCTAGCTATTTAAAGTCAGAGCAACCTGGTGAATCTCTTGAAGCCACTCCAGTGTAGAGATGAGGTGGGCTCAGGGGCTGGAGGGTGGCCCCTCACTTTGCCCCAGTCAGGAAAGGTGCTCTTAAACCTGTCCTTATAATGGGAAGCACTTCCTCTGCTCCTCATCTTCCTTCTCTCCAAAAATAAGGGGATATTGATACAAACGATAAAGGCTCTGAAGACCCAGCCGTGCCCTTCCTGGGCATCCGGTGGGTGCCTGGGGCTTTGTTCTGGGTGCAGATCTTCTGCCTCCCTCCACCAGACACCCCTGTCAAACCCTGCCAGTCAGCGTGGGAAAACAAGACACGTACAATCCCACTTCCAAGGGCAAAATTTGCACTAAAGCCAAGCCAGGATTTGGTTGCAAAGATGCTGGTGGTGCATCACCACAGGCTCTCTCCTGTGTAGCCAGACTTGTGGGACTCTTCCAAATATCCATCAGCTCTGGAGAGCCCACATGTGAGCAATCATGGCCACATCCATCTCTCATCTGGCTTGTAGGCACCATGGGATTGGGGGGATCTAAAATCCTCCTTGCTTCCTTCCATGAACTGACCCCAAGATGTGGAGGCTTGGTGAGAAATCTCCCTGTGCTGGCATGGGGACAGTACCAGGTTATGCAAGGGCACCAAGAATGCTCCATCAATAGCTCAGGAGCCCAGGAAATACAGCTCCAAGTCCTGTTAGGAGAGGGAAACGTTGCCTCTTCACACGCTCACAAACGTTAAGCTTGCAAGTCAATCCTATATTTAAAAAATCATTAACGCTTAAGGAGCTAAAACTCCAGCGTGTGACTGATGGAAAACTGACAGCTGCTCTACACCAAGCTGAATGTGGACACATCCTCCAGTGTCCCCAGCACACTTGCAGTGCAGCTCAACTCCTGTCCCAGATGGGAAGAACTTTGAGGATTTATCTCAAAGTCCATTCCTCCTTTGTACTGCCCATGATGACACTAGTTGGAGCCACCTCTCCGACTCCATTGCACACCACAGGGAAATGCCAGCATCTCCTTTCTGCCCATCTTTCCACCTCTTGGTCACTCAAGCAGTGGGAAAGTTTCATTGTTTCCTTCAAAGTGACAAAGTGCTGCTTCTCAGTGCTTCTTGTCTGGAGCAATTCATGTGCCACAGACTCAGCCAGATCTAACAAGAATGGCAGCAGCCAGAGCAGCTTTGCTTCCAGGTTTCCCCTGCCCATGTCATGCTCCAAGGTCCCCAGTCTGAGCCACACAGGTAAAGTTGGCCTTGAACCAAATAGAGTTGGGCCTCAAGTTAAGATTAAAAAATACAAAACGTTCAAAACCATCTAACTGAGAAAAAGGGTTGAAAGGCCAAGTTCCTCACTGTTCTGTCTCCTTTGCTTTCAGAAGAAGAATAAGCAAACTCTGGGTTACTTAATGAAGAATTGCAGCGCTCAGTGGGCGCAGTGTGCAGGGTGCTCTCAGCTGTGGCTGCTGTTCAGATTCATTGAGCACGGCACTGCTCCGCCGACACCACCAGCCTGCAGCCGCTTCCCCACAGCCAGCACACGTACAGGGCATGGATGGGAGCTGCTGGGGGTCTGCTCGGGGTGCAGACCTTCTCCACCACAACCTCCGGGTCTGTGCCACCCCGTTGCTGTTGCTTTGCTGCACAGAGCCCCCCACCCCACCCGTGACAGCTCGGGAGTGTCCCACCACCCAGCGCAGCAAGAGGATCAAAGCTGTGGCAGCAAGTGAGAGGCCAGGATAAGACTCTCCAGGGAGGGACGTCAGCCCAACCTCGGCACAGCAATATCGGGGGTAAATTCACACTGCATTGTGCCAGATTAGAGAGAGGAGAAAAAAGAGCAAATCCCATCCCCCATCCTTCCAGGATCTCCTTTCTGATACCTTATTGCTCAGCTTCTCCATAAGCTAAATACAACTTTTCTCCACATCCTCCTGGTAACAGCAGTGACTTGCCCTGCTTGGCTGTAATTGGCTGCAAAACCGCCAGAAAAAAATTGCCCAGCTGAAGAACATTTAAAGACCAAAAAAATTGGAACTGAGCTGCAAGAAAGCAAGCAAAATCCATCACGGCTAATTATTTGCTCTTAATTGTCAAAAAAAGATGGATTGATGAACAGAGTTGGTAAGCAGGATGATAGCAGGAGTCTTCTCGAAGGCAAGCACTGTAGTGGGGTCCAAAAGCAAGAATCCATGGGCTGTTAATTATCTAAACATAGGTCCCATGGAGCTGCCTGAGTGAAGATTAATTAGTTTTTGAAATAGTAGCTAAATTGATACTGGAAAGGAGTTTGGGTTCCAAAATAATGGCTGAAAATTAGCCAGCCTGTTTCTCCATTTCTCTTTGCCACGTTCAGGGGGACATTTGTCTCTGTTGCCTTTTCAGAAAAGGGCCATTAATCAAATCAGCAGATGGTCCTTCCCAACCCTGTGATATTGCAGAAAGACAAAAGGGAGGAGGAGGAAGAAGCAATCACCCACAAGTGTTAGGAAAAAACATCCCCCAACCCAGTGTTTAGCAACTCCGGAGACCATCTCCCCAGAGAGGTTCAACTGGAGTAACTCTCCTGGAGATGAGGAATGTCTCCTGTGACAAGCAGACACCAACAGGAAAGGGATTTGTCTGTCTCTAAAACAAATTACCTGAGCTAATTCCAAATACTGGGATTTATGTCTGCTGGTTCACCCAAGTTTGACATCTAAGTTGTCACCACCTGCCAAAGCTTTCACCCATGAGTGGGCCACACACGTGTGGGACTCATACCTGCATGTCCCAGGGGTGTGTGCACGCTGGCTTGTCCCCCTGCAGTGATGCTAACTGTCACCTTCTCCCACCTGGCTGCACGTTTCACAGGACACGCAGGAACATCTCCATGTAGGAACATCTCCTGTCAGCATCAGTGACAGCTCTGCTGTCACACGCGGCCGAGACCATCCAAGGGGCTCAGGAGCTGCCAGATGTACATGCATGCAAAGAGTGCGATGGCACACGTCTTGTTCCCTGGGAAAATCAGCCAGTGGGAGCCTCAGCAACTCTGAGCAGTCTCCCAGCACTCCAACTCTGCCTTGGGGATGGTGTCGGCCATCATCACATGCAGGTGAGCAGCTCTGAGCACAGAGTCTGCAAAAAACCCTCTCAGCTGGTACCCACACGGGTGGCAGCCCGCTGCCGAGAACCAACCCATGGTGATGAGGTGTTTTGGGGAAGCAGTCCTGTGTTACAGCCCAGCGAAGGCGGGGGCAGCTGAAGGCTGCCCGATCAATCACACCAGCCTCCACTCCTGGAGCCGCTTGTCTTGAAGGAGCGTTTGCTCCATCATGTACGCACAGCTGACACATGTTAAACCCTTTGCAGCATTTATTGGTGCGTGTTACCTTGGATTTTATGGCATAATAAATAACGGGCGAGAGGCAGACAACCATTCCCCCAATGCCGTCTGCACTGCATCGCTCACCCTTTGTGGCTTCTCAAATGCAGGACTGCAGACAACGTCATCACTCAGACATCCAGTCAGCAACACACATCCAAGGGACAGGGTCGTGCTCCCAGGTGGGAAGGCCGAGACCTTGTTCCCTTTCCTCTTTGCCAGCCTTTAGTAAACAGGCATCACCAGCTACCGACAAAAAATGTCCTTACAAGCTGCTCGTTATCTTTGGCATCCAACAGCCGCAGCCAAACGAGGGGGATGCTGGCTCAGTGCAGGGTGGCTCTCCTCCGACATCCGCCAGGGCCACGGTGCAAGGCTCAGACCGCCTCCATGAAGGTGATGGCCGTGCCCTTTGCAATGCAAAACTCCAGCAGCCTCCTGCAGACCACAGCTCTGCTCCAAGCTGGGACTGCTGG
Source organism: Baryphthengus martii (assembly GCA_013396935.1). NCBI lineage: Eukaryota > Metazoa > Chordata > Aves > Coraciiformes > Momotidae > Baryphthengus > Baryphthengus martii. The sequence continues at coordinate 101,289 of VWZK01022233.1, forward strand.
AAGGCTGATCGGCTCTCACTTCACAGCGCTTGCCAGCAGGATCAGACCTCTGCAGTTTGTTACGCTACGGAGGTGGCTTAGGAAGCGCTCGGAGGAGAGATCCTATTAGATAAGGGGGAGCAGACGTGAGGCCTGGAGCAGAGGAAAGCCACTCCATCTCTGGGAGGCTTGGTTTCTCAGTGTAGGTCTTGGGCAGCACCGAGTACCTACCGCCGCATCAACCAGCGAGCAGCAAACAGCTCATTAGTAATGGCTGGGCTCCCGCTGCTCCATCAGCCCAGGTTGAACCAGCTCCCAACGGGGAATGATATTCCCGCCACCACCAGCAGCAGATCAAAGGCAAAGCAGGGAGAGGGAGGGGGAACACACCTTGTGGCTGCTGGTTCAGTATCATCTTTGGCTCCTGGAGCGCACGGGCTTCAGGCTACGCAACCTCATGATCTTGCCCCTCTGCAACACCTTGGCTGGATTAATTGCTTCCACTATGGGCAAGAGAAGTCAAGTGGATGCCGTCTTGTCACTGTTTAGGGTCAGAGCAGCCCACTAGACCTATAACGTGCTCTCTGTTAATCCCCCTCCCTCTCCAAAGGAGAAGAGAAAAGGGAATAAGGGAGAGAGTTATGGATTAGAAAGGAAACTAGAACAGCTTTAATGAAAAGGAAAGTAATAATAATAAAATGAAATATATACTAATATATACAAACCCAGTATCAAACCCAAGCTCCCCTTATGGCAATTACGTCACTGTCACCACTGATGCTGTGAAGCAGGCACCAGGAAAGTCCCAGACTGGGCCCAGTGGCAGATGGGAACTGAGTTCAGGAGCTGGGTTCTGGTACTGAATTCAAGAACACAGAGATCAGGCTCAAAGGCAGAACAGACAGAGTCCTCCTCAGATGCCGGCCATTGCAGAAGAGAGAAAAAGGGGAACAAGAGCCGAGCACGAGCTGAGATCAGCCACCCTTGACCCTTGTGATTCCTCAGCTTTATACTGAATAGGACGTGTATGGTTGGTCAGTTTAGGGTCACCTGTCCTGTCCGCTCCTCCCTACACGTGCAGCCTTTTGCAGCCTTTTGCTGTCTGCACCCCCAGTGTGGTACACAAGATCCAGCAGTGGCCTTGGTCTGCACACCAACCCTTGGTACTAACTCTAAACATGGAGCGTTATCGCTGCCAGAAGCAAACGCTGGCTGTGAAAATACACTGCTCTACTTCAGACAGTGCAGTTAGTTAGAACAACTGAGCTGAAAAGTAGAATCACTGAATAGAATCATTCTAACTCAAATCAGGACGTGCCTCCTTAGCCATTACTCTGATTTTTCAGTCTTCAGCTACTGTGAATCAAAAAAAAAAGTGACAGGGAGAGTTGCAGCATCCCAGCCCAGCATCCAACAGGACCGTGCAAACACCTGGAACTCAAAGCACCCATCGCTCACTGTGCCTTTCACTGTCCAGCGAGCCACTGATTTATCTCCAGGTCCCAAGAAGCAGCGTCACTCGCCAGCAATCCTCCAGCAAAACAAAGGCACCTCTGCCTCAAGGGAGAGGTGGAGAGCCTGGCGGTGCTCCCCTACTTCTTGTGCAGAGAGGCTGGGAGCAGTTCTCAGCTGGGGTGCTGTCAGTATTGCATCTGACACAGGCCGGCTTGGATTCAGCTCATTGCCATGAACACCCACCCTCAGCTGGAAAGATGCTTCTATTGCGGGGAGACCTTCTTGTGGCCTTCCACTACTTAAAGGGGACTGTCAGAAAGATGGGACAGACTTTTTAGCAGGGCCTGTTGGGACAGGACCTCGGATGATGGTTTTAAACTAAAAGAGGGAAGATTTAGATGACACAAAAGGAAGAAACTATTGACGCTGATGGTGGTAAGACACTGTCCCAGGTTGCCCAAAAGGGTGACAGATGCCCCATCCCTGGAAACATTTCAGGTCAGGTTGGCTGGGGCTCTGAGCAACCTGGTCTAGTTGCAGATGTCACTGTTCCCTGCAAGGAGGTTAGACTAGATGATCTTTAAAGGTCTCGTCCGACCCAAACCAGTCTGAGTCACTGATTGCCAGGTTTTGTGGTGTTTCCACTAAAATCAGAAGTGAGGGGAGCACCAGAGCCCAAGAGCAGAGCTGTGTTTCAGGAGCTGTTACAGAGGTGGCTTCCAGAGGCTTTGGACATGCTATAACCACACCACCTCCTCCCTCCCTCCCTCCCTCCCTCCCCCCGCCAGGCCTTCCACTCTCCCNCAGTCTGAGTCACTGATTGCCAGGTTTTGTGGTGTTTCCACTAAAATCAGAAGTGAGGGGAGCACCAGAGCCCAAGAGCAGAGCTGTGTTTCAGGAGCTGTTACAGAGGTGGCTTCCAGAGGCTTTGGACATGCTATACCCACCCCCCCTCCTCCCTCCCTCCCTCCCTCCCTCCTCCAGCCAGGCATTACAGTCTCTGGGAGAGCAAGCACAGCGAGCTGAGGAGTAACTCCAGCTCCTAGACAGGATGCTGGGGCTCTGCTCCACTCCAACATCTCCACATCTGGTGTTTTCAGCATGGGCTTTTTGACCCTCTTGCGTTCTCCTCTCCAATCTCTGGCTGTCTGAAAGCACAAACACCAGCTCTTCTGGGCTTCCCAGCCCAGCTAATATGATGGGGTGAGCACATGGCCTCTTTTCTAGATTCCCTTTTAGCTACTTCCAGTCCCAGCAGTGGAGATAGTTTTTTTCATCTCCTTTAGCAAGGTGATTAAATGCTACACTTGTAAAACACTTCATTCTGGGAAACAAATTATGTAAAACACACTCAGTGGGATCTAATACAAACGGATACAATCAGCCAGCAGTGGGGACTCCGCTCCCAGGATTTATTTTCTGGGGCCTGTGAGAAGCTGCCTGAGCAGCACGCCGGCCAGCTCCGCGCCAGGAGAGGGGCTCCACCAGGCACAGCACTGAACTCTGGCTGATCCTGCTCAATCACAGCCTCCTCGGAGACTTCCCCTCCTCTGGAGGGGGCTGGATGGTCGCACATACGGCACAAGACCAGTCTGGAGGAGGCTTGGCATCGCACAGAGCAGCCTTGGAGGTCCAATGAATCTGGACCTACTGATGTTGTTGATTTCAGCACTCACATGTTTGTTTTTTTTTCAGAGCTCTTCTGTTGCTACTGGCCATGCTGCAGCACTCCCAAGCATCATGGAGGGGGAAGAGCGTCTGGAGGGACCTTCACTCATTGCTCCATTTCCAAGCAGCTCTGGGGATGCTCTACCTGCTCCCAGCCTTGACCAGAGCTAACCCACCAAAAGACAAGACTAACCAGACAAACCCTTCTACACCTCAGACCGCTAATGACGGGAAACGATGCTGTTTACCTGCGGACAGACCACTCACCACGGCCAGTATCGGAGAAAGGAGCTCTTGCTTCTTCTGGACAGGCTCAAAGATGCTCCAAGGGGGAAAAGCACTGTGGGCAGGTAATGTGCTGAATTAGGACAGAAACCAAGTCAACCCGGAGCCTGCCTGGGGTGCAGGACTGTTGAAAAAAAGGAAGAAAAGAGAAAATCAGATTTTCTGTCCCTAATTTGCTGATTCAGTAATGACTCAAGGGGCTAAATTTAGCTCTGGATGTGCTCAGCAGTGGGGTGAACGGCTGTTGGCCTCTCCTTAACCTTATTATCAGATCTTTCAAGTAAACCCTTCACCAGATCAGGAGAGATTCTGCTCACTCTCCAAGGGGATTATAAGCCACCTTTGAATGCTGGAATAAAGCACATGTACATACAGAAGTACACGCACAGATTTCTGGTGGCAATGCAAGACCTGGGAGTGGAGAGACGCCACTCGAGTGCATCATGCTTGGTGAGTCGTCATAGCAACAGCACATTTTAAAAGCAATTAGGTGTGGATTCATCTGTGTGGCCCTGAGAGATCTCAAACAGCCCCGGTGCTGCAGGCAGCTGTGGCCAAGGGGCTCCTCCGGTACAGACAGGCATGGTGGCACTGCCTAAACATTAGCGGGCAGACCCAAAAGGGTTTTGCAAGCCAGGCAGGTGCTGGTCCAGCAGCTCAGTCTGGCCTAGGAAGAGAAGATGCCCCATGGGGAAACACAAAGCAGTGACCTGGGGCTGTTTCTGTACCAGGGTGCAACAAAGGCAGAGTCAAAGACTTGCCGACCAAAGAAAAGCGTAACTTTCTAAACAGCAGCGATATCATCTGCAATACAACTTGACCCTGCAGCAAGTTAAGCTGGCTCTACGCTTTAATAAGAGCCATTCCTGTAAGGTCAATCATTATATAACCTTTACAAAACCTTCATCGACCGTTTCTCAGAAAAACCCAGCCTGGAGAGCCGCTCACCTCCTGCACCGAAGCAGTGTGTGATCCAGAGAGCTACTCCTCACTCCTCTCCAGCCCCAGGGCAGGAGCTGAAGGAACCTGCCTGTCCTGAGCCACTTACGCTTCCCAAACACTGCGGACAGGACCCTTGGCCACAGCAGGAAAGGAGGCAGATCCACACACATTCAGCGTCATGCGGGCTGAAGGCATCCTCCATTCTCCATGGATAACAACAACACAGGCTCTTCTTTTCCACATCCAATCACATCGTAAAGAGCTTTTTTCTTCTCCCCCTCCCATTTCTTTTTTGTTTTGTTTTTTTCTTCAAAACCAGCTCCTTCTCCTCACTGCTAGAAATTCGTCCAAAGTTTCTCATTGCTTCTTTCAGCGTCCCTTCACAATTTCTGCATTTTTCCAGGCTCCATACTGGATGAAGCCAGTTGATGCCCAGCTTCCCTTTCCACTTATTTTTCCACATTTTCTGCTTGCAGTGACCATTCTGACCAGGACATATGCTCTAGCACTCACTTCTTTTCCTGGAGTCATCCCCCTTTGCATCAGACAGCTTCCAGGAGGGCCTGAGAGCTGCAGAAGCATGGGCAATGCTGCGTTCATGCCTTGCATCCAACCTCCCCTACGATTTATGGGATAGAGAAGGGGTTGCAGCATTTACAAGAGACAGGGCTGGGTAGCAGCATTTCGGTTGGTTCCTCCCACCCTGGCAAGAGAGGGGGGTAACACACATCTGCAGAGGGGAGATAAGGTAATCGGGCACCTCAGACGCCTGGGATCTTATTAAAGGGGAGCTGGATGTCGAGATCCTATCACTGCACAGAAATAGCTGTGACTATCCCCAAGTGTAACATTAACCAAATCAAATGGAGTGATCAGGGCTGGCTGGGCTCTTTTGCAAGGCAGGACAGGCAGGGAGCGAAGGGAAGCTGCTGTCCGCATGGCCGGGACCCCGGCGGAGCAGTCAGAGCACCCGGCTGGGAGGACGAGCAGCCGCAGCAGCCTGGCAGGGGGTGGAGATGGCTTGGCCAAAGCGCTAAGGGAGCTCCCGGGGAGGTTGGGCCGTTACATCAACGGGCCAGGGTGCTGCTGCAGGGTGTAAGTGCAGGGATTGCAAGACTTGGTGAAGGGCAAGGGACAGGATTCAGCCTCGTGTGCCAAAAGGTGCGCAGCCCAATGGAGCTCCTGAAAAAGCAGATGCCTGGCAGTCGCCTTTAACCTGACTCACAGAAGTGCCTCTCTCCAAGGACCTTAGGGACTCTGAGTCACACTGTCCCCCAGCATTCCTGCTGAAGGATCTGCCTGTGGCAGCTCAAGCCAATCTGACCGCTAACGCAGGAGGCAGAGCCCATCCCTGCTGCCCATGATCCTGGGAGCACATGGGGAGCCAGAGCTGGTTTTTAAACCTGCTGGTCTCACATTCTCTCAGGGACAGGAAGGACAAGGACAGCTCTTGGACAACCACCACCTCCCAGCCCAGCTCAGCCAGTCCTACTTCCCATTGAAGGGCTGTCAGCCCAGAGGGTACAAATGGAGAACCACAGCCAACTGTTTTTCAGCCCGTGCTGTATCCCTAAGGATAACACAAACTGTGTTCCCACGTCTCTGCTCCAGCTCCAGCCGTGGCAGAGAGAAGCAGGCACCACAGGAGCCAGGTATTGCCCCAGCAAAGCCCAGAACAGCTTGCACAAATTTCCAGCTCCTTTCCTTCTGCTCAGGAAGTGTGGGACACCTGGGAGCCCGATTTATCTCCGAAGCATCTCACTCCTCTTGGGAACAAGCACGAGGCCGGCAGCAGTAGAGGGAGGGATGCCTGCCAACAAACACCCTTCGTGCCAGTCACGGCCGAGAGGAGCCAAAGGGAGAAGACTCAGTGCCGCAGGCTCCCTTCTGCCACGGCAGAGCTTGCTTTGACCCAACAGCCATTTGACAAAGGGGTTTTGGAGGCAGTCAGAGCCTCACCAAAGCCAGTGGGGCAGGGACAGTTGCAAACAACATCCCAAGCAGTTATAGCACTCTTCTTGTCAGATCAAATTTCACAAAAGCCATGGGAATAATAGCAATAAATTATGCCCACTCTTCAAAAGGGAGGGCAGATGTGGAGGAGCCTGCTCCAAGCCCTCCTTGGAATCGAAAAGAGGATGGAGTCTCCAGCTCCCCACCATGACCCCTCCAATAAGCCTGGGAGCAGCCTGCCCACTCAAGGCACAGAACAGCCTTTGCCTGAGTCACTGAGGCCTCGGTGCCAACTCCCACCCAGCCAAGGGAACAAAAAGAGCCTCATCATCCTCCCTTGCACGATGTGTGCTGGTGGGTTGAGGGCTGAGGGGGAAAGAAGTGCCTCTGCCCTCCCCACTGGGAGAAGGAGAGCCAACAAATCAAGCCCCCGCAGCCAGGCATGTGGGCAGAGTGTGACAGCATCTCACCTATGGGTGGGCTCTGCTTCGAAAGGAAAGCTTTCCAGCAGCATTTGGGAACAAGGCTGTGCAGGCTGAGAGAGCACAGGGAGAGGAGTGCTGGGCTTGTAGCACCAGAGATGGGAGGACAAGCACCGTAGCAGGGAGCCAGCATGAACATCAGCAGGAGAACCATCACATCAATGCAGGAGAGCTCAGAGCTGCACAAAGCTCTGGTGGGACAGACATGGCTGCTAAACATTAACCAAGAGCAGCAATATTTGGGGAAAACAAGGAGGCAGGTGCAGATACGCCACAGAACGGATGCGACAAAGCTGCTGTCAGCTTCTCTCACTCTCTGTAAACACCATACTGGGAGCACCATGCTCTCCTGCACACCATGCTGAGGATCACAGCCTGCCCAGCTCAGCATCTGCTCCACTGGGGCAAGAGAGCATCCAACAAGGGGGTAAACAGATCTGGGAAAGTATGATGCGTCAAACCAGCAAAGTGTGTTATCGGCTGGTGTCTCTGTTCCCCCACTGAGGCTGGCAGCCCTTACACTGCCAGGACAACTCCTAGAGAGCAAAGCCAATGTTGACCAACCTACCTTGAGAAGAAGCTGTGCAGCTTGAGATACTATCTCGTGCTTCTCAAGATGGGATGATTATAGACAGCAAGAGTCTCTTTTAAAGCAGCCCTGCTGCTTCTGGACTCCACAGTAAGCTCAGGCATCTCTGCATCCCACTGGGGAAAAGAAAAAGACACTTTGAGTGAAACAGAGACCTGGAAACCTTCAGATGATGTGGAAGGAGGATGTTACTGCCTGTTAACTACAACTGAAGATATGCAACCTGATTTATCCAGGGCAAATAACGCTTGTCAAGAACAACATACTCATTGAAGTGCTGCACTGGTCGCTCCACATTGACAGGGGTAATCAAAGCGCTGCTGCAGAAGGAACACGTAGCAGCTCTACCCAAGCTCTCAGATGCTGATGGGGAAAGGAAGGAGGCAAAAGCATTGACAAGCCAACCTTGGCTATAGTGAGAGAGAGCAAGGGCTGACATAGAGCTTAACATATTAACTAATACAATGAAGAAATGCAAAAGCCTCAGGGGATTAAGAAAGAAATCTCTTTCCCTTATAAATTACAGACAGCCCAGAACATGATGCTCTTGGACTTAATATCACCAATGTCACCTTGTGACAAGGTAAAGGGGATGCAGCCTCCAATCTGCACCCAGACTGTTAGCTTGCCTACACTGATTTTGGCAACGAGAACTGGAAGGATTCTGATGAAATCATGGAAAGAGACATACCAAAAGGCTAGGGCTACTCCATGGTGGGCTGGGCCAGGCTGTCACTGTTGCAAGTTGAGGTACCTCTCAGCCCCCAACAGGCCTGGGATTCCCTAGACAGGTCCTAGAACAAGCACCAGTGATCCAGCTAATTGTACGGAGTTACTCTGCAAATGCTGGCTCATAATAAATGACCATGCTCTGTAAAAACTGTCTTGAACCAGCTGTGTCATACAAATGTCCTCACGAGTCAAGGTGCTTTGCAAGATCAGTGTGAACCTAGCACTAGAGGCTCCTCCTGAAAGCAAGACATCTGGCAACACTGACCTTACGAGGAAGAGCAGAAATACAAGGAGCAGCACAGGACCCTTACTCGTATTGAGCCTCTTTCTGCAGCTGCAAGGACGACACATCAGGAGATTCGGTATCTCGTGGAAGAGCAATGGATCTGGTCTCCTGTTCAACAAGAAAGCAACATACAGGAAACCAATATTTCAGTGAATTCAGAGGACAAGGTGGTATCTCATCACACACCCCTACGGTAGCCCTCTACCATCGGGGTGTTTTCTCTTCTCTGGTTAGCAAGTGTCACCGACTGTGGAACCCAAGCTCTGCGGGCAGATGGCTTTTTCCTTCCTAGCAGCGTGCTAACAGGGGAGTGCTGGGGGACAGATGCTCCTGCCTTCCTACGTTAAACGCGAGCATCGGCTCCAGGATGGCAGCACCAGCAGCGCTCGCTCTCCTCAGAGCTGAAAGCCACGAAATGCAGCAAGAGACAGCTCTGGGGGCAACCTCGGCAGTAGGTGTTGGGAAATGAGCTCCGCAGTCATTCCCACACGGCCACGTTTGACGGCTGCTGTCAGCCAGGGCTTGTTGAAATCAGTTCTCTACGGCAGGTCTGCAGCTACCCGAATGCCCCAGCCAGTGCCGTAAGAGGGGACGAGTGGTGCTCAGGCATCTAGGAAGGGCAGCAGGCACAGAGTGGCAGGAGAACATAGTTCTGGCTTGGTAATGGATTCTGCATTGTGCTGCATTAACCCAGACTAAATAATCTTTTATGCTACTAGGCTTCAGCTAACAGATAATACAACCAGCAAGCAGTAGCAGATAACTTTCTTTTGATAGCTGTCGAGAAAACCCAGACATTTCAGCCTGTCTGCGGCTGATGTGAGGGCAGGTTTCCAGATACCCTGCGTGCTGCTTTATTCGACCTGTGTTAAGAGCACCAGGACAGCCGGCCTGGCTGGGTGGAAAGGAACAGCCAATGCTCCTTATGGAGCTCCTAGCTGGTTATGGAAAAAGAAATCTATTTAAAGGAGTCAGAGCCTTTTTAACCCACCTTTCTTTGACAGCAAAAAAAGCTCACCTAAATATATATCTTACCAGAATTAGAGCTTTTAACCCGTTTGCCTGCTGCAGCCCGTTGTCCGGCGTGCCAAGAGTTGTTGCTCTGGAAATGGCAACGGTAACTAACTGCTGTTTGAAGTCTTGTCTCCTGTGGAGCAGAAAAGCAGCCTAGGAACATCTGCTCCCTCCCCTGACAGCTCTCTGCAGAACAGGCTTTCCAAGCCATCAGCAGACACGGGGCCAGATATTGCTCTCTGGAGCAAACCACACGTGGATCCTGAGGCAGTGCAGGGTATGTTGAACTTACCCCATCACTACACGCTTGCTCACCTGCCCAAATACCTCAGGCATGATCTGAAGACAGCCCATAGCCTGTAGGGCCAGGGCTGTGTCAGCATCCCACCCAGAACAGCATCCTTGGGACAGCAAAGGTGCTCGGGGCTGTGCATCTCAGGAGAACTGTCTTCTTGCTGCAGTGAGAGGCTGGTTCCCCTGCCTAGGAGATCTGCAGGGCATGGCAATGCAGCCAGCCAGCCAGCAAATCCCTCCTCTCCCAGTGCAGGAGAGGCCAGCAGGCTGCATTAACACACAGATCCCAGCACCCTGGGATTCCTACATGACTCTCCCCAAAGAGGACTGGGGCTTGGGCCCCTTCTCACAGCAGCATGCAGACCAGTAAACAGCTATTTCTCCCCTGTTTTCTCCCTAGACAAGCAAGATGTAAACCAGAAACATCACCCTGAAGAAATCACCATAGGGCAAGTGCGAAGGGGAAAGTGCTGGGGACACACACGGGGACCGACAGCTCCAGCAGAGCCCAGGGGACCCTCCAGCAGAGCCTGCAGCCTGCGATACCAATAAGGAGTCAAGGCAGCAAGGCGAGGAAGAAATACAAACAGGATGAAAAGCACATCTCATTTAGCATTGGGCAGGTAGGTAATTTTGCCTAGGCCACTGAGAAGAGCAGGTTGTCAGGAGGCAGAACAGGCATTGCAGTGACAGGTATCAGGGTTTCTTTTTTAAAGTAACTGCTACAACTCAGGGGGAAAAAAAAAAAAAGCCTTATCATGAGCTGCGATAATTTCCCTTCAAGAAATCCTTTAAGTTCATTGCTTCCATCGAGCTCTGTAGATGAGAAATCCGTTCTCCAAGACGGCAGCCAGGGCTGGGGAAGAACATGGCACGGCACTGCCCTCTTTGGGTACATCCACCCACAGATCCCAGGCTCGGCGCTGTGCTTGGGTCAGACGTGGTCTAACAGCCAGGTCATTTCTTCATGGGCTACTAAACAGAAGTGGCTTTGTTCCCCACCATTGTGGAGGTGAGGAAATACTCAATGTAGGCAATCGGAATGGAAAGAAACTCTGCCGCCGTTTAAGGCTCAGGGAAGACCCCACAGAGCAGAATTCCTGTGGGCCCTCTCTCCCCTTCCCTTCCAGGGGAGGATAAAAAGGGAAATGAGGAAGAAAGTGCCTCACACAAAACTACGTAAGACTATGAACACAAAACTATGTAAGACTATGAACAAGAGTTAATAAGTAACAGAGATAAACAGGGAAAAGGAATACGAAAGGCAGAGAGATATACAAGTATACACGAAACCTGCTCTGGGGTGGCGATGGATTGTGCAGAGCACGGGGAGCCAGGCCCGGCGCACTGAGGGGCGGTCCCAGCAGCAGCACAGCCCGAGGGAGGAAGAAGGGGAGACAGCCCGAACTTCCCGCCCTTTTCATAGAGTGTGGCAGAGACGGGGTGGGAATACTAGCTACTCTCTGACCCCTCAGGGTTCTGGAGTCATCACCTGTCGCCCCTCTCACCAGTCTGTTGACTCTTAAACCACAACAAACTCTCAAAACCCCAAATTCACCTCATGGGACTCCATCTTCTACCCACTTGGGCACCCCAAGCTCTTCAGAGCTGTCCTGAGAAGCAGGTCTGTTTTCCCAGAGATTGTCAGTGGTGAGGACGGCAGCTTCCTCCACTCTTCCAGTTTATTTGCTCAAGAGGTCATGGAGGCAAAGGTTTGAGTTCTGCTGCCAGTTGTTTGTATCCATAGTAAATTTTGGAGCTACTTTCTTTTTTTCTCCTTTATATGTAAAGGACTTGGCAAATAGATTGCAAAATTGTAGGGTAGAAAGAACATCCTACAGCACACTGGAGATGAGTGGAGAACGGAAGAGAGCAGGATGTTGTTTGGTCACTGCAGATCTCACGTTCATGTAGCCACAAGGCAGGGGATGCGTTACAGCGGTGGGTAGCAGTAATACTGACTTCCCCAGTGACCTGGGAGGCAGCAAGCAAAGGCTTTCACTGAAAAAAAATTATCTTAGGACTGGAAGGAAATGCCCAGGGAGGAAGTAATCTATCCAGCTCCCACAAGCACACACCACCCTGCAGGGTGAAACAGGAGGCATGTCCACTGCCAAGGCACTGCCATTAACAGACCAGCCCTTCCAGTCTGCTCCAGGGCTCCAAGATCCTGGAGAAAACATATGCGTCCATGTGTAACCACATCCCTGTAATTTGAGACAAACTTCTGGGTGGGTCATGTTGCTTCAGCCTGGTTCTGCTCTAGGCCTTCCCAGCTGCATGTCTGGCCAGGTTCTCAAAGGGGGAAATCCGCCTGCCTCTGAGCTGCAGTTGGATGGAGACAATTTTTGGGCTGTTTGCTGGCACACAGCACTGCTGTAAGCGATCGCCTCCGAGGTTAATTAGATGAGATTCTTTGGCAAGGCCTCTGGAGGAGCGGGATTTCCTTTTCTCTGCATTAAGCCCTTTTATTAACACTCAATAGATCTCAACGTTGCAGTGCCCCTGCGACGCTCCCCATCATACTGTTAGCAATAACGGCGGCTCTATTGCAGGAGATTAGGGGTGAGCTACAGAGAATTGCAAACAGCAAAGAAAGGAATAAGAGCAGAACTATTTTAGAAATTGTCAGCTATAGCGGCAACCCCAGAAGTCACAACTGAGCTCATGCCCACGGCAATCAGCCCAATGCTGCAAGAATATCACACAATATTAGAGTCACTGCCGCTCTCTGGATCATGCCCCTACAGATTTCACAGCGGCTAGAGATGTCTCAGAGCTCTAAAAGTCACCACATACACATACAGGGAAAAAAAAAAAAAGCACAGTGATCTCAGTTTAATGCAACATGACTATTTGCTTGCAAAAATGACTTGGCTTCTCTGTCCCTGAACCTTGCAGGTGTTTGTTTAACAGCCTGCATAAATAGGGGCTAATCACAGCTCCACCAGCTGCCGAGGAGTCCCATAGCCAGGAGGACACGGCCCCGCTTATCTCGAGTGCAAGCTGAGCGCACGGCTCCCAAGGGTGAGAGCTAATGTATTCAGCCCTAAACGAAGCAGCCGGTTTCTCGCTCCTGCAGCCTCGCCAGAGAGAAGTGGAGGACAGGGTCTGAATGGGATTAGTGCGGAGGGAAGAGGAGATATTCAGGCCCGTGCCTTGGCTGATGCCAGGGATGTGCCTGGGGAAGGGGCTGCCTTGGCCGTCCCTGTGATGCCAAGAGCTGGGCTGAGGGCCAGGTCATCTCCCTGGGTCTGGTGAGGGAGTGAGCACATCTCCAGCCTCATATCCCTTCTGACCTCCCAGCACAATGCAGAGGGAGTCTGGAACCAGAGCCAGCGAGACAGCAAAGATGCATCCCCCCCATCTTGCTGCAGAGATGTGCCACAGGGAAGGAAGTGACAGGGCATAGCACAAGGGAACCAAGTGCCATTGATGAATAAACCATTCAGATCTAGCTTTATGCACCCCCAGTGTGCATGAGGACATGAATTATACATCTAACAAGCCAACAAAAGCAATTTACCTGAAGCATGTTTCTGTCCTGAACCCAGGTTTCTCCAGCACACGAGGCAGCTCCAGCTAGTGCCGTTCCCTAAAGGCAGAGAGGCTTTCCTGGCTTCGCAGCACCTTGCTGGCTTCATTCATCCCCAGATCTTTGGGATGAGGACAAGAAGGAAGCAGGGACAGTTGTCAGGATGCAGAGATGCAGCCCCAGCACTGACAGCATCCTGCTACTCCCTGTGCCTGAGGTCAACGCAGGATGCTGGGGGAAGCCTGCCACCTCCTGAAACTACCTCCAGGTTCCCATCACAGGCTGACATGGACCAGCAGCCATAGCATCACTTGTTCTCTCTTTCCCCTGCTAGCCAGGGACTGTGACATCACCCAGCTCCTCTGGCCTGGCCTGGGCAACTCTGCCCTCTGTGGCTTCCCACAAACATCCCTGCACCAGCGACTCTGCTCATTTCCTCATGATGAAGCAGGGCTATATACTACGGGCTTGGGTTTAACAGCCAGGCCTGCACACCTCAGTGAGCTCTACAGGGATCACCCCTATACGTAAAATCTGCTTCCTCCTGCACCCACATGTCCAACAGCAGAAAAGCAGCAGCGATGGACTTGTACTCATGGCACAGCAAGTGCCAATGATTTCTGGGCAGTTGCAATCATTTCCAACCAGACGGATGTTCACAATGACTAAACCTGTTATAAGGCCATGGGGAAGTAAAACTAATCACACGCCAGCCCTCACTTATTAGCTAAGCACAGACCTCCTCCGGCCCAAGTCCCCAGAGAAAAAGTCCCACCGTGACGTGGGGGGCAGCTCAGCACTGTTAGGAACCACACCCCTTGCTCCTCTCATTTTGGTTTATTCCAACCTCACGGTTGCTTGTTACCGTAAGAGCCCAACTCCATTTCAGGGCTTTATTATGCACATAGCTTAAGCTGCTGAAGAACACAGTGGTTAGACATTTCAAAAGCAACCCAACAGCGCAGGTACTTATTCCTGCAATGTACAAAGATCTTCAGAGGAACTTTTTTTATTAGCTACCCATATTTAAAGCTTGGCTCCCCACCACTGCGATGAGAAGCAGCAAAGCCGTGGTCTGTGATCAGCCCTTTGCCAGGGAAAAGGCCCCTTACTGGAACGGGCAGCATGACCCTCAGCCCTGGCCAGGAAACCAACTGCTGCTGGAGTTTGGGAGCACAGACGCTTCCCTCTGTGCTCATAGGACTAGCTGCCTTCACCATCACCCACTGCCACCATTTCGCAGGAGGTCATGCTCAGCATTGCTTGTACACACAGGTACAACAACTCAAACTAGGGAGATAAGGGTGAACGAGGCAAACACCCTGCTCTCCACTCACCTGCTAGACCCTGGCATCCAACCTGATCTCCCGACCTTGCCCTTCAGCCACCTGTGTGGTCCAGGAGGCTTCAGAAAGCCAGCACCCTGGCTCTGAGTCATTAGCCCCACTTCCTAGCAACTGGGTAACCCTTTTTCAGCCCACCCTGCCTGCAGAAGGCCAGCCCTGCTTCCCCAAGGGCTGGCAGGGTTATCATGCTGTACAACTCTGCAGCACTTCAGCTCCGGAAGGCTTGAGCTGCTCCCCCCTCCCCTTTCGCTTCATGGAAATGCATAATAAGATCTCAGCACGAGCCGAGGAAATTGCCTTCCTTTATCTTGCAAGTGCATTGCCCAGGCTAATCAGGGAAGAAGAACACAAGCAACAGCCAGAATACGATTCTCCAGCAGGCAGCAGAGTTCAGCAATGAAGAAGTCAGCAGCCCCTTGCCCCTCAGCTTTCCATTTCATTTGCATTTCATTTTCTGGAGCTGCCCAGCTCAATGTCTGAACACAAGCCCTGCAAAGGGCAGGGGATGCTCCAGGGCCAGATTCTTGCTCCACGGGTCAGCCATGGAGCAAGAAAGCATGTTCTCCACAGCTCCTGCTTACCATATCATGAGGCATCACCAAGTGCACAAGGAAGAGGTCAGGCTTCAGAAAAAAAGCCAGAAGCCCTTTCTGCAGTATCTTGACACGCTCATCCTAGGAAGAAGTTGGTCATGCTCCTCCATGAACACCTGGACCAGCATGTTCAAGAGGAACATCACAGCAAGCAGGCAGTGGTCTAAACTCACTGATTTTAGGCTCCTGAAAAGCCAGAACTCCCCACCATGAGCTCCTAAAAATTATCCTGACTCTCCCTAAGCACCAAGTTCCTTGCAGCACCAGAGGCTCTTCCTGCAAGATCCTTGGTAGCAAATGGACCAGGAGCACACCAGATGGCTAATAAATCCAAACTTCACACACCACCCGCTCCTGGGAGCACTGAATGCTTCCTGTGCCTACAAACTGGCATTATAGATCAAGCTCAACTGAAGATGATGGTTGATGACTAAATCCATCATGTAGAACAATTGCTTCATTAGCAGGCTGAGCTGGGTACGCAGTCAGGGAGATGGGCCTGCCAAAAGGTAAGACAGGGCTATTTTGCAATAATTTGTCTAAGTCTGCATGAAACACTTGAGTTACAGCAGCGCCTCTGGAGCCAAGCTAAGACAAGGACCTCATCACAGGTCCTACACAAACTCACTCACTCCCAGCAGTCCCTCAGCCCTGTGTGAGGGAAAGGGAGCAGCTCTAGTTTGCCCTTTTCAAAGGGTCCTTGGAAAGCATAAAGTGAAGGCAGTGGTTTGACTCTGGATGAGGAACTCTGATCGACCTCCAACTTCTTTCCCCAAAGAGCCACCTGGGAGAGTGTCCTAAAGATGTTGCTAGTCTAGATGGCAAGAGGCAATCCACGACTTTATGGACAGGGGAAAGGAGAGCTTCTCCTTCCCCTAAATGGAGGATGCTGCTCCCCTGCCCTCACCACAATCCAGCCCCAGCAGACGCAGGTTCTCAGAAATGGAGATGACATAGGTTGGTGGGGTTACAGCTGCTAAAGTCTCCCCTGTCTCTGCCTGGACACTCCCAAACACAGGACTGGAGGGCAGCTCTGCCTCACAGCCCACCTCAGCCTGGAGGAGGTGGCATCTCACAGGTAAACGACACAGCCTGCCTCTTATGTCAGCAAAACTTCAGTAGAGCATCTCTGTACTGAAGGTCTGAACAACAGCCCATGCCAGAGAGAGAGGAAAGGAAAAAATGGCCTTGAGCCATCACACTGCAAAGATGCAGTCCCCTATGCTACCAGCTTGAAGGACAAGCGTGCAGAACCTCATTTTCTTTTGGCCTTGTTGATTTACCGCAGCTCTATCTCCAGATCTACACAGAGAGGCAGCTCGTTCAGCCTTGCAGCCACACTAGAGCAGGATGAGGGTACCCACATCACACTGGGGGCAAACAACCCAAGCTGAAGAGCAGAGACAGCAAAAGGCGCCACAGGAAGGTTGGGTTAATACAGCCACAAAGAGAGGACAGGCCTTCCTGCTCCTTGGGCTGTTCCCATGCCCAAGGACAGGGACTGCGTTGAGGAAAATCCAGGGTTCTAGGTTCAGAGTCAGCTCCTCAATGAGCTACTCGTATCCCTGGATGGCAGGATCCCCCCACCTGCAAGCCAGCCCTGCCTGCCCAGAAGCCACATTCACCAGCTTTTCAAGTCTCTCAAATCCTAGGCTGGAAAGCAAACTACAGCAATTAACAGCACTTGCTGCTGTGAATGGGAACACTCTGTAAATAAATTATATCTCAGAAATTAGTAAGTGTTGCCTAAGAGAGGTTTAGTACCTTAAATTCCTAAAAATTCTTACAAGTCAACTGAAAAGGAGAGAGGAAAGACATTTTCTTGGCTGGAGAGCCATAATCCAGGCCTAGCAGTAGGTGGAACATCTGAGGAGACTCAGCCCTGCCTGTTAACAGGTTGCTCTGCTCCATCATCAGGATATGTACATCCTGGGGTCAGACAAATTTCTCCTGCCAGCAGAGCAGCAGTATTGCAAATGGCTTTTAAATATCTTCCAGTGCTCGAGTGCTTTTAAGACAAGGCACTACACGTATCAGGGTTGAAAAGAAATCAAATCAGATGGCATTAGTCAAGCCTGGGCTTTAGCACGAGGCAGAGAAAACGCTGGCATTCAGCATTCTCAGTGGGTGTAGCTTGGTGTACCTCTCCTGATGGCTGCCAGCTCTTCAGCATGTCTCACCACTGCTGAGAAGCAGGTGTGGATGCTTTGGTCACCTGGGAGCATTCAGAGCCTCTGGTGTGCTGTGTGGGGAAATGATTTGGCAGCCAAACTGCCGTGACATCGCAAGTTCCCGGCAGACGAGTCCTCTGCCACCGCACTCCCAGCTTCCTCCTGGCTGCAGGCTGTCTGATGCCAAGCCTGTGCTCCAGCCAGCCTCTGAACAGTCTGTCCCCATGGAGGGAGAAATGTGTTGTCCAGATCTTTTCCTTGCCTGCAGCAAATGTGGACTTGTGCCTGATGAGAAGGAAGTCTGAACGCATTCTTCTGTGTGGTACTGGTGTTCTGTTCTCCCTCAGATTACTCCCTGTCTGCCTCCTAGACACTTCAGGGTCCCCAAGGGACTTCATTTCCCAGCCTGTTAATGTGACATCAGGAGACAGGTAACTAGGACAAGGGTGTTTTCCACACCTCTGTCTCTCTGGGCTCTTGTCCCCAGTACTCACCAGCATCTGTCAGTGCAGGCTGGTGGACACACACCCCAGCTTGCTCTCAGTGGTACACAGAACTGACACTGCTGTGGAGCTGGTGTCCCCCTCCCTGCTCCACACACGGTTATCTTGAAGGTTAAAGCAATAATCCTTTGTTCTTCTGCCCACATCACTAACACATCCAGGTGAGACGGCAAACACAAGCCCCCTGACACAGAGCACTGGTTTTTCTCTCCACTAACTCCTGGGGGTCTGGCATGTAAAACCTTTAATGAATTTGACATAACTTCTAGCACAGAGTAGCTCCACTATTTGATGCAAAGTTTAATTTGATTTCTCACTTGAATAGCTGAGACATCCTTGATAGACTTACTTCAGCTCCTTCCAGAGCAATCTGCTGCATACAATTAGCACCAGAAGTCACCTGCATTTCACCAGCCCTCCCCTTTCCTTAATCTAACCTCCACCTGCACCTCCCAGGGCTGCAAAACAACCCCAGCTCCAGTCTTTAGAAAGAGCTTTCCATGACATTCACCCTCCTTTAACAGGGGAAAAGCTGAGGTTCAACAGTGGCAGTGATCAACTTGAGATGAAGGAGGCAGAGGCCAAGGTAGGAGCTGCAGCCACCTCTCCCCGCTCAGGTCACCACCAGCAATCCTTGCAGGAGAGCAATCACCAGCAGCAGCAGCAACCCACCCTTTCATACCCCAAGCTGTTGTTCCTCCACAGAAGCAGCTGCATTTCAGCAGCAAGGCTTCCACCAGCTATACAGTCCTTGAAGAACGGCAGAGTACAGTGCTTTGAAAGCAGGGAGCAAACATTGTTATTGCTATGAAAATATGGGAAGCACAAATGGGAACATGGTGATGCTTTTTGGTGGGGGGTAGGGGCAGACTTCACATTTTTCTGACATCTGTTTACAGGACGTACTGCAACTTCAGCCTATAAACCACAAAGCCTGGGGACCACAGACCTGCTGAACCAGGTTCACTGTTGGGACAGGAGGAAGACACGCAGCTTTCCAGCAGACCAATGCTGTCCTACACCACAGCGAGGTACAGACAAAGGTCTCATCTGAGATGCGAGAGCATCCGAGGGCTCTGTCTGGTTTCTGTCTGGTTCAAAATCCACCAATGAACCAGCACAAGAAACATTGCCTTGACTGAATCCATTCCCTTCACAAAGTTCTGAAGCACATTTGATTTTAAAATCTTAAATCAAACAGTTGGGGAGTGAAAGATGGATTTGCAGGCATTAAGGAGCACACAGGCACCTTTGATTGAGAAATCAATGCTTGGATTTTACAGCATTTCACACTAAAGCAGCAGCAGCAGAGAAGGGCCCTGCGTGCACCTCATCCCTCCAGGGCAGGGGAGGAGAAACCAGCAAAAAGCAGAGAAGAAACAACCAGCAAAAAGCACAGAAAAAGACACTCTGATGCTTCCCAGAGTCTTACCAAAGCCAGAACCATCCATGGGGCATGTTTTCAAAATAGAACCCTCAGATGATACACTGGTGGGAAAAGGGTCTATCTCCTACTTCTTTCAGAGAGGGCTTCGCCCCACGGTTCTCCTGCCTCTGCCCTGGGTACAGCTCAGGCCCGAATGACCTCTGGGCCTTGGGGAGCATCTGAGCACAACACCAAGGAGAATCGTACTAAGAAGCCTGGCAGACTGACCTGCCCCATTGCATCTGGAGGGGATGGCAGGGGTGCACATCTCTCCCACCACTCATGAGGGTGGTAACCCACTAGTTCTTGGATACAGGGGAGCTGGCAAGTGCAGGGTTGTGTATCAGGAGGCTTATTCCCAGCACACACGTTGCTACTGTTGCCCAAGGACAGGGCCTTCTCTCTCCTTACCCCCTGCTAGCTGAGACCCTCATGGGGCTTGACCATCCAGCCCAGCCCACTTCACAGGGCGATTCCCACCCAATGCAGTGAACAGGAGCTGCTGCTGCTCTGCTGAGCTGCCCTGAGTGCAAAAAGATTGGCCTAGAAAGGAAAAAAAAAAAAAGGGAAAAAAAATACTCCAGAGACTGGGACTGATGAAGATGCCAGAGGAAAGGAGCAAGTCATGAAGAGGAGGAACAAGCCCTGCACCCAACAGGGATATTACAGCAAGAGAGACATGCTGACAAATTAAAACAGACCATGAGAACCCCTGATATTTTTTAAAGTCCTTTCTTTCTTTCAGCTTTTTTCTTCTCCTTTGTATATTGAAAACATCCTCAAAAGCAATCACAGTGCCCCCAGAGGGAAAAACACCCCAGCACAAGGCAAACTTCCCTCTAGGCAATGTGAATCTGTATTACCTGAGTAAAAAGCCTTTCATCTCAAAAATCATTCATTTCCAGAGCACTTGACCCAAAAGGAAGTCTGCTTTATTTCTATAAAAGTCACTTTCTCTAGCAGAGTCCTGTAGCCTTGGAAGGGAGCTGTTAGGCAGCTTGCCATGTTCACCATTGTCTCTTCAGAGCCCTTCTCCTGCCTACAGCAGCAGGCAATGGCCACACGCTGTGTTCCCCAGCAGCCCCACTGCTGCCCCGAGGAGGGCATGGGGCACTGATGGGGCAGAGACCAGCCCTGCTCTTGCAGCACCAGGGTCACAGAAGACCCTGGAGCCAGGAGCTCATGGACCACCTGCTTTCTGGAGGGCTCCTCTGCCCCTACCAGGCTCCCCAAGCCCCTTCTGCCTGGAGATGGTGGCAAAGAGGGACCTTTCTTCAATTGTCCTTTGGCAAGAGCCAACACCACAGTTGCAGTTGTTGGTATCTGGCTTGTTCCTCATCAGATGATCTAAGCCAAGGGTGAGCTCCCTTTGTATCTTAAGTGCTCAGCTGATTTTGGACAGCTCAGAGGTGCCACCAGACACACCAGATAGAAACCAGCTTGTGCAAGTGGTGGAGCCGGGACTTGAGGAGACTGCTTCTGGCCAGGGAGCTGTCATGGCTCTGCAAGAAGCCAGCTGTGATCTGCACCTCCAGGAGCTCACAGACTCACAGCAATGTCCCCTTGAGACACTCAACGCCTGAAATGGAGGGGAAAAGCGGTGCTAGCAATTGAGCAGGAAGAAGGAGAAAGGCTGCTTGTTGGAGCCAGCATGCAGCCAGGCGGCTGGCCTGGGTGAGAAGAGATCATCTGGCCCCTACAGCCATCTGAGCTCTGGGGAAGGAGCTCCCAGACCAGCTAAATCCTGCCCAGATGCCACAGGCCACTGCTCTTGGAATTGTTTTGAGAGCCCTGCAAGCAGCTCCTGAGCACAAGCTCTGCTCTCTCCTAAACAGCACACCCAGCATACACGTGTATATACACAGCTCACTCATTGGTCTTGGCCATGCCAGAGGGAACAGATTTATCAGGCAGGACAGGGAATAGAGGTAACAGTGGTGGGGGTGATTCCATATGCTGAATTGCTCACTGTGCACTGCGAGGTGACATCCAGTGTGAGATACCTATAAAACTCTACAGAATAAATACAATATGCTTCAATTTATACAAACCATCTCTGCAGAAACATGAAAAGCCAACAGTATGGTACCAACAGGGAGTAAATAGGAGGAGCCAGTATCTCTGAATTGCCTTTCCAGTGAGGATGGAATCTGCTGGAGGCACCGCATATAGAGCACGTGAAGGCAGCGAGCACACCCTTGCACAGCAGTGGTACATTGGAGGTGGATGTGGCAGCTTTATCATCCCAAGGCGATAGCGCTGCCTACGTAGGCTCAACATCCCACTGGCACAGCCCAGCAGCGTCCCAGAGCAGGTTCAGAGAGCGAGTCACTGGCTCCAGCCCTGTTTCACCGTGAGGAGAGCGCACGGCCCCAGCTCACGACACAAAGGGAGCACAGCTCTTTCTGCCAGCACGGCCACGCAGAAACACAGCTCCCACTTCCCTGCCTTCGGGGGAGTGGGACAAAGCAGGCAGCTCTACACCAGGCCATCAGGAACAGATTCCCACTGCCAGTGAATTAGCAGCATGGACAAACAAGCCTTCTTCTTTCCAGGTGGGAACAGAGACCCTGTGAGGGCTGAGGGAGTCACACCTGCCTCCCCCTCTTCTGAAAAGCAGGTACACAAGTGTTTTATCTGCTCCAGGCACACCATCCCTAATCCTTCCTCAGCAGCACTAACCAAGATGCTCAGAGGCAGAAGTGATTTCTAAACCTTGGACAGTTGCTAGCTATTTCAAGGTGGGCTGGTTTCTGCCAGCCTTTGGTGGCGTTCTCAGGGGGACTTTTTTGTGGTTTCAAGCTCTCCATTTCCTTCAGTTGACAATCCCCCAGCCCCTCTTTTCTGTACACCTCAAGAAAAAGGCAATGAAAACTTTTAAGGAAAATAACTTCCAAAACTCTCAGAGATGAAAAGGTCCTATTAGACTCATTTTTAGGAGAGCATGGGATGAAGGGAGAAGAAATCTGAAGCTAGACAAACTATAGGGGAAAAATGGATCTACTAAAGCAGGGGATGCTATCAGGGAAGTGAGCAATTTCCTGCAAGTCGGTGAAGTCAGATGCATTTCTGCTAAAGCAGATCTGTCTTGACTTCTCCACAGCTTTCCCCTCTACTTACCTGGCTCCTGGCAGCCCAGCTCGACATCTCTAATGGGGCGATTCACTTTATTGACCTATTAGCTGCCACCTGTTTGGGATGCAGCCATGACAGATTTGCCATTGTGTAAGCAGCAGCAGCAGCAAACATAAAACACTAAATTAATTTCTGGAGGCTGCGGAGCGGTATAATTAATCATAGGGTCTTTGACGAGGAGGCAGCAGCAGCGGGGAGGCAGGCAGGGGAACACAGAAGGCAAGGCTGCAGGAATGGAGGGGACATCGTCCTGCCAGAGATGATGCAGGAGCCAAGTGCTAAGAGGAAAGGCAGGAGCTGGAGTCAGAGTCAAGGTCAAGCTCTGTTTCACTGCTGACCCATAGTGTGGGCCCGAACAAATGCCTGTCTCCCCAGCGTGCTCCATTTGGATATATCCTTCATCAGCAAACAAACAGCGCTCGCTGCCAGTGTTTGCAGCAGTGTAAAGTTAAGATTGCTCCAAGCCCACTCCCTGCCATGCTGAACTTGCGTCTCCTCCTTCCCATATTACCTCTGAATCTGGCCCAGATCCAGAGCAAGAGCAGAAGACAGATGTCAATGGAAGAAACAGACGGAAAAGCTTTAAACACCCTGAAGAGGTTCCCTTCATCTCCTCGCTTGGCAAAAGCACAGACCTCAGCTCTCCCTTCCTGCTGTATCTCACAGCCAGTTCTCCTCCTGCGCTCGCTGCCTGTGCACCCGTTCAGCGTGCTGGTTCCTGCTGCCCACCCGATGGCTGAGTCGCAGCGTGGAGGCACAAAGTCTGGTGCCTGCTTGAGAGAAAAAAAAAATAGGAGACTTCAAGTTTTACTGAATTTAGGACACAGCGTGTCCCTCTGTCAGTGCCTTGCTGCCTGACAGCAATGGTCTCCCTTGGCAGCCTACACCTAAGTTCACCAGCAAAAGTAAATGCAATAGCTTGGCCCTAGGAGAAACCTCATGCCATCACCCGTTCAGAAAGTCATCAGGGACTCTTAGAGACACTTGGACTTACCAGGATGCCAGAAGTGGCAAACTGCGAGCCAGCAGGACTTCTGCAGAGAGAACCTTGGCTGAGCCCTCTGTTCCTCTTGTGTTCTCCCTAATACAAGGTCAGTGATCAATATGAAGGTGTCTTCCTGCTTCAGGGGGCCACTGCCCTCATCTAGAGAGACAGAAATAAAAAACCCAGTTTTTATTTCATGCCATTGATCAGGAGCCAAATGAGAATAAAGCATAAGTCCTACAGGCTATGGTGGGGTTGAAGTATCGGCGTGCACCCCGAGAGCAGACCACCTGAGACATGCCTCTTCTTCCTTCCTCGCTTCAGCCCTACTCCCTGTTCTCTCCGGATGGTTGGCATCCCTCCTGCTGTGACCGGCTGCCATCTTTGAGCAGCACTGAAGCATTGCTAAGCAGAAGCCCTTCTCAGAAACGGGGGAAAAAAATAAAATATATATATTCCAGCCTTTGAGCCATGCTTTTAATATTTCATCTTTCTTTTTCTGCCAGAGGAAAATAAATTCCTTATGCCAGCTGGGCTGCAATCGCACCACCACATCTCTCTGCCTCAGACAGCCCTGTCTCCCAGCCCCTCCAGGCAGATGGCGAACGCAAGGCTCACATGCCCTCCACACAACGCCTTCTGCTCCTGCATTCCTGAGCTGTGGTCAGGCAGTGGGATGGCACCAGAGCCAGCAGGGACAAGGCAGCGAGGGCCGGGCAGGCTGCAGAGGAACAACAGAATTCAAGACAAATCCAAGTATTGCAGAAGAGTCCTGCGCTGAACTCCACAAGGCCACATGGGTGCCTCGATGGACCCACTCTTGTGGAAAAACTTGTCTGGGAGAGGTGACAGGTCAGCAGCCACTGGGTCATGCAGAGTGACAACTGTCAATCATGACCATCAAGTTCCATCTTAAAGCCACTCGCCACTGCCCTCATTATCCAGTGAACATCATCTGTGTCAAACCAGTTTTTAAATTTAATGTCTGTAAAGTATTTTGGCTTTAAATTATTCTGCAGACTTACTCCGTTCAGCAGTGCTTCCCTGTCTAGACAGAACAATCTTGTTGTCAGTGAAATAGATTCGCCCTGACATTCCCGTGGCACGTTGTGATGCTGTTGCTATTTTGTCAAAAGGAAGAGAGCTAAAAAGCTCTTTCTCTTCCAATTTTGAAACGTTATTCCTGTTCATTCAACTTCAAACAAACACCTCAATAAATAATCTTGCTGGCTTTGATTTGATCTCTCTTTTAGAAAGTCACATGCATGGAGAAAGGAAGAATATCAAAATGTCTGTGGGATCCAGCACCTGCCAGTGCTGTCTGCAGTGTGCTGGCCCCCATGGAAGGGGCAGATTACCCCCTCTCCAGGTCTGGCTTTTAAACCTCCAGGCTGTGGACAGAGGACTGGAGTTTGGAGAACTGGTGCTATCTTGCAATAGCCTCACTCAACAGCATTTAGCTGCTGCTTTTTAGCCCCATGGTGAGTACAATGGGATTATTATTGAAATGGCAGGTAAATACTGCAATATCTACTGCAAGCAACTTGCACACAAAAAATAATCTCAAAACCTACAAATTCTAAGTTCTCGAGTTCAAAAGAGAAAAAAAGAAAAAAAACAAAAGCAACACATTACAGACCATACCTGATTTCCTTCATACAGATAAGCTGATCAAAATCCTGCTTTCCCGAGTACAACAGAGAGCAGAAGACAAAGACTGTTGCTACAACACCTGCCATGGGCAGGGCCATCTTCCATTAGACCAGGCTGCTTAAAGGCCCAGCCAATCAGGCCTTGAGCTCTGCCAGAGACGGGGCACCCACAGCCTCTCTGGGCAACCTGCTCCAGGGTCTCGCCACCCACTCAACCAGCGGCAGCTCCCTCAGGCTGCCCTCGTGTGCCCTGGCCCCTCACCATCCCCAGGGGCTGGTGATGGGCCCATCCCCCCCGCCCCATGTCTGTCCTGGCTGGTGAGAGCAGGAGGGGACAGAGGAGTCCAGCCACCAAAGGACCAAAGCAGAGAGAGAAAGTATTTCTACTGTTACGCTCTTGATTTATTGAGGTGTCTTAATGTTTTTTGTTGTTCATTCTGGAAAAGAACTAACGAGGTAGCCAGTAGGGGTCTTCATGCAGCAGGTCAGGTCTTCTGTTTGTCCAGAGGGATGGCTGCCTCTGATGTCGCTTCTTGATCTGCTGCTGCTCTTCCTGTGCCGCCATGGAGCATTCCTTCATCTAGAACATGCCACCAGGCAGCCTTCTGGTCATCCAGCCTCACGTCTCAGTGGCCCTCTGAGGGACTTCTCCCGGTGCAGCAGCCCGGTGGAAGCCATGCTGTCTGGTGCCCTTTTCTTGGAGCTCAGAGAGAGGAGGATTAACCCCTTCAGAAGGGGTGGGGTTTGGGGAGGGGGTGAGGGATGGGAGGGCTCACAAGGGCCCCAGCCATCAACAAAATAATTGTTGACGTCGGGGAGATGGCAGCTGTGAGCTGGAGGCAGACAGGCGTGGAGGATCGGCCACCAGCGGGTGTCACTTGCGGCGGCAGTGCTCTGGCCAGGGCTTCCTCCACTGCCACTGCGCTGATGGTGTGGAGGGGAGCCCGGGCACGATGGAGTGGTGCCCGGGGAGCCGTCCTGGAGATGGATCCACCTCCATAGGCTCAGCCTTATCTGGAGGAGGATCCACCTCCATGGGGTCAGCCTCGTCTGCAGGTGGGTGCACCTGCATGGGCTCCACACCACCAGCCACAGGAGCAGCCACTGTGGGGGTGAGAGCGCCTCCGCTCTCTGTCTGCCTCTTCTTCTTGGTCATTTCAAATCGCTCTCTTGCTTCGCTGGGAAGGGACCTCTTTGTGCCAGCCATAGTGGTGCTCAAGACCCCAGACGCTCAGCGAATGGGGAACTAAACACAGCGAGGTAGCTTGTGGCTAGGAGGTCACTGTGAAGTCAATGCAAATAGCCACCTATGGCTACTCCGGCAGGTAGGGGGCCCATGGTCTTAAAGGGACACCCTCCTGTGGGACTAAGAGGAGGGTCAGGGGGGATGAGAGTCCTTTCCTGGGGATCGCTCCTCTGTGTCCATTCCTAATGGAGGGACGTTTTAGGGATCGGGTCTGAAATGTGGGCAAAGATGTTTCCCAGAAGGGCCAGAATTGGTTGGACTGCAACCACCCAGTCTTTGGGGCATCTTAGCGGCTAAGACAAGCCACTTGCATATATAAAAATAAAAGAACCCCAAAACTTACAAATTCTAAGCTCTGAAGTTCAAAGAAAAAAAACAAACAAAACATACCCAAAGAAACACATTACAGACCACACCTGATTTACTTCATTTAGAAAGGCTGTTCAAAGACCTGCTTTCCCAAGCTCAGAATCACAGAATTGCTATGCTTGGAAAAGAGCTTGAAGGTCATCAAGTCCGACCATTCTCTAACTCTACCAGTGTCGCTACTACACCATGTCTAGATGGCTTTTAAGTACATCCAGGGACGGCGATTCAGCCACTTCCCTGGGCAGTCTGTTACAGTCTTTGATAACTCTTTCGGTATAGAAGTTTTTCCTAATGTCCAACCCTAAACCTCCTTTGATGTGACTTGATGCCATTTCCTCTTGTCGCATCAGTTGTGACTCATGAGAAGAGGCCAACACCCACCTCTCCACAACCTCCTTTCAGGTTGGTGTAGAGCGAGATAAGGTCTCCCCCAAGCCTCCTTTTCTTCAGAATAAACAAACCCAGCTCCCTCAGGCACTCCTCCTCAGTTTTATTCTCAAGACCCTTCACCATCTTCGTTGCCCTGCTCTGGACCTGCTCCAGCACCTCGATGTCTTCCTTATACTGCAGCGCCCAAAACTGAACACAGAACTCAAGGTGCAGCCTCCTGTTTTTTCCTCCTGTCCATGAGGCCCAAATCCTTTCATTCGTCAAAGGACACAGAGTTGGTTTCTCAGGGCAGATGGCAATAGAGCCCCATACATGATTCCCATTTGGCTACTGGGAAAAGGAAGGGGAACTTTTCCAGCTGGATGTGTGAAGCCACACAACATCTGAAGTCACAGCAACCATCCATCCACCCATCCCAAAGTCTAAGCAGTCTTTGCAGAACACTGCTCAGACTCAGGTCTCGGCACTGTAGCCTGTGGGACCTAGAGAGGTGAAACAGCCCAATGAACTAAAAAATACTGTTCCACTTTTGCTCTGCCAGTGATAAACCCTTGATGTCTGCAGTCAGAAGTAATAAATACTAGTTTGGGATCTGTTTATCTCCTCTCCAAAGCCACCTGTCCCAGAAAGGTGATCTCTAACTTATGCAAGGCATCCCCGTGCAAGGCATCCCCCACAGGAAATACGCATCCCCCCAAACTAAGCCCACATAAAGCTGGAGACACACACCCAACCACACAGCAATAGAGAGGTCCTCCATCACAGTAAATTGATGATCAAGAGCTCAGCCCCAAGGACGCCTCTTGAGGGTGCCTGTGGTGAGGATGGATAAGAGTGAATGCACCAAGAGGCACACCTACACAGTGGTAAAGGGCCGTATTACAAAGCTGACTTTATTGCCCAAACACCTACAGACCTCCAGGAGCTGCCCAGTTCAAAGCAGACCGCACCAACACACCTGCATTAACACCGAGTCCCAGCGCTAGAGCGCCACACAATAAATCAGCTGCAAATGCACTACACAGAGAAGACACTTCCTCTAAATATTCTAGCAGAAAAATGCCTCTATATACTCAAATAGCAAACCTGAAATCAGGAAGCAAGGGAGACTGGCTCTTTGTACAGGCACCACTGCCCAGCAGTGTAATGGAAGAGCTACACGAGAAATAGAGCTGCCTTAGGCCACCTCTGCACGCTGCTTTCCCATCCTCCACATGATTTAAGGCCTTGTGGATTCACCCCTATTCCACCCCCCATGGAAGTATTAACTCGCTCACAGCAGTGATCAGAAATTTCCCCCCACTTTGAGAGCCAGCCAGCTCAGCCCTTTAGGAAAAATCCCACCCATGTGCCCACATCAGCCAGCACGGGCCTGGCAGTGCCACAGCCAAAGCTGTCATCTGGAACAGGTCTGGGGGACCAGCAACTGTTCTTTTGCTCAAACTTGTATCGAGAGCATCTGCTCTCTGCTGATGGAGAACAGAACCAGCGCTCCGGGAAGGCACCTTCTCTCCTCACCCCCTCCACAGTGCATGCACCAGCCCTGATGATGCCCAGGTGCAGAATAAATGGAGTTACGGCACCAGCTGTGTGTCTACTGTCCTCCTGGGATGGAGAGTGTTAATGCCTGGGCTCAACTGGGAGTGGGGGACTGAAGTGCTGAAAAATGATGCACTAAACGCCTCATTATCACATCCTTAATAGCCCTGAAATTTGCTACTAGGGCCTTTGTCATTTCTCCTCCCCCTGGCTGGTAAGGAGCCATTCCCATCTGTCTCAGCAGCAGGGCCTGGTTTCCTCGACAGAGCTGCTGGCCATCCAAGCGGACAGGGCACCTCAGAGCACAGAACCAGTGTCTCTGCTCCACACATTCCGAAGAGGAACCGCAGCAGAGCAGCTGTGCTGGCTCTGCTCAGGACATCTGCTCTACATTGAGCGACTCCAGGAAGGGCCACTGGGATCAGGTGTCCAGATTTTACTCCCACTTCCCATTACCCCCTTCCCCAAAGAGACACCAGCCACCTGCCCTGGCCAGGTGTATTCAAACGCACATCCAACAGCTCGATTCTCCATCAAGAGAGAGCAGATGCTCTAGATACAGGTTTGATCAAAGGAGCAGTTGCTGGTCCCTCAGACCTGGGGCAAAACCTTCTCACTGAATTAATGAGCTGCTAAAATACTACTATTGGGTCAAGAAGGAGGGACAAGGCATTAGCAGGTCCTATGTCAGCAAGGAGTCATTTAGCTACCATGGAGCTGGTGGTTGCACTTTCAATCATTGCATCTCTCTTCCACTTTTCATGACATCTGCACTGAAAGGACTTGATGACTCATAAGAAATGTCAAGCAAGCTTTTAAGAACTACTGAACTGCCTTTGTAAGAGGCAGGAGACGTGCACCTAATCCAGTCTTAAAACTAATGATTTAATTTACCTTAGGAGAAGCAAGCCAGCATAAATTAATATCTCCCAGTAGTATAACACAAGCATGTTTTATCTGGAGATTATGTTGATTAAATCATCAAGTGCTATAATCTTCCCTTCGTACCTCAAGAAGATGGAGAAAGCAAAAAAACAACCCTAAAAATACAGATATAGCCTTCTAAACCACAGGAGGGAACTGCACATTCATCTCCCAGCTCTCTCCTTGCTCAGCAAAGCGTGCGCTCAAGACTCCCACCCTGGAAGAAGCTGTTCCAGCTGGTGTGGTATGAAGAGGTAAAATGAAGCTACGTGTTCAGAATCAAAGAGATGCCAGGAGACGGAGGCTGGAGAAGCTTAGAGGGAGTACAGGAGTTACACTTACAAGGTTTTTTCACTCTGCAAATATAACTGAAGAAATCAGATCTGACTTCTCAAGGCTGTATGTCTGGTTTTGGGCTATAAGACACCAAGGCCATTAGTCACGCAAGCTGGAAATTCAAGTGGCTTAGATCCACCGCAGGGAGACAATGCCTGAGCTGGTGAATCAACAAGACCTACCTTGACTTTTTCCAACAGAGTTATCACCTGCTGAGGGTGGTTTTTCAGGTTCCTGGGGGAGTCAGCTGCAAACATTCTCCTGCAGCTTTCTGCCGGGGAGTTGTGCACAGGCACTTCACATTTAGTGGCTTTGCTGGCTGTTGGGATTTCATTTGGAGTGCTCTAGAGCCCTTGGGCAGGGCACTTCAGAGGCACAACACCTTTTATTTAAAGCCAATTCAAAACCACAGCAGTGAGTTTGAAAGCTTCCCTGGAGAATGACAAAAGGATCTTGTTAAACGTGGCAGAAGAGAAAGGGACCAAGGCCAAAGCCAAAACAAACAGACAACAACAATCCTTACAACAACAGAAAGCTTCCCCTGAAAACGCAAACTCTAAACACTGTTTGTACCGAGCCCCAAGACCAACAACAGGTCTCCAGCAAGCCATCTCTATTTACAAGGTCAAACCTCAATGTCAGCAATATATCAACTCACCCTCCTAAGCCTGTTGTTATACAGCTCGGCGTTAGTGTTTATGAAATAGGTGGATTTTGCAAAGGAAGGGTGATTAACAGATGTAGTTTTACTTGCTTATTGGAAAGCTAGGGCAAGCAGCAAGCTTCTGTCAGTAGTGCTGGCAGACCACAGCCCCTGCCTCAATTTTCTCACAAATGGAATAATTATTCCAGTGTGGTCAGAGTTGGGAAGCTTTCAGAGGAGAAACGGCATTACCTGGAAATTTATTTTATTACCTAATATTAAGTTACCAAGAGGAGCTTCATGCCCAGTGCCTTGTACAGAAAACACACCTCCAGTCAAATCTTATTCCTGCAAGGGGAAAAATAAATAAATAAAAATGTACTTGGTGTAAAGGAACCACAGTTTCAGGTTCTGCAGGGAGGCATTTTCTCAGCAAGCATTTTTTCTCAGAAAGGAGAGTGCACTGACTTGCAGCCTTAGAGATCTGGAAGCTGCAACAAGCTTCTAGACTTTCATTCTTCATTTCTGTGGTCTGTAAAACTGCAGGATGACTCACAGAGCAGAGGATGGTTGTGTGTTTTGCCTTGAACACCTTTCACTTTAAAACTCAGACCCAAGCCCCCTTCTCAGCTAGAAGCAACCAACCAACCTCATCTTACCCTATAAATCGGGCTTCCTTAAAATGATTCAGGGAAAGGCATATAATTTTGGAACAATTCTTCACATCCTTCTGATGTCATTTTACAGTAGAAATAACCCGTTCTGGCCCTCTCCCTCTGCAAGCGTCTCTGCCTTCCCAGGTGCAAACAGCATGGAATCATAGAATGGTTTAGATTGGAAGGGACCTCCGAAGGTCATCTAGTCCAACCTCCCTGCAGTGAGCAGGGACATCCTCAGCTAGATCAGGTTGCTCAGAGCTTTGTCAAGCCTCACCTTGAGTATCTCCAGGGGATGGGGCCTTAACTGCCTCCCTGGGCAACCTGTTCCAGTGTTTCACTACCCTCATGGTAAAGAACTTATTCCTAACATCCTAAATCTGCCCTTCTCTAGTTTAAAACCATTGCCCCTCATCCTGTCACTAGAGGCCTTTGTGAACTGTCCCTCTCCAGCCTTCCTGTAACCCCCTTCAGGTACTGGAAGGTCGCTATTAGGTCACCCCGGAGCCTTCTCTTCTCCGGGTTGAACAACCCCAGCTCCCTCAGCCTGTCTTCGTAGGAGAGGCGTTCCAAATCGCTGATCTCCCTTCTGGGCTTTCTTCCTCTGCAGTTCAACTAACAGGGCCCCCAAAAAGTTGAGGACTTCATTACTTTGAAATGAAACACCCTCAAACACACTAATGCCACCTGTCTTCTGCAGGACCCTTGTTCCAGACAAGCCTGACATTTCGACAGCACCTTCATGCTTATTTTCCCAAGCAAATGCACCATTACACAAAGTTTATTTCTTAGGACGCTAGAAAATCTCTCCCTCTAAATAAACATTAGACAAACACCTATATGCTATATGGAATTGTATGTCAAGGCACTCAAAACCAACTGATCTGCCAGGAACAAGTCTGACAAACCCTTGGTACAGATGCCTTCTCTCCCCCCACTTTAAATTGTACAAAGTTCTCAAAGAAAGGGATGGGTTTCTACTCATTGCTAAGCCTTATCCTGCCAGCACCACATCTACCCTGCTGAGGTAGCTGCTTTTGGAAAAGAGGATTTTGAGAAGATATAGAGAGAAAAGCATTACCAAAAAACCACACAGAGGTTGCTTTACCTCTACTCTCTCACCCAGAGCTTGGGGTGCACTGGGAGAGTGAGTGCTGTGCTTACCACCTTTGTGACATCTCCTTCTCTCCTGACAGCCGACAGCCCTGCAGGCAGTGCACACCTGGAGAGGATGCTCAGATCCTTGGGGACACCGGCGATCAGAGTCATGTCATTCTGCTGCTGCTCGCCCACAGAAGCTCACTCTTTCCTAAGTAGAAAATTTGGTTGAGAGACTCCTTCCTTACCTCAACCTGACAGACCAGGTCTTGCCTTTTTTTTTTATTACTACTTTCCCCCTCTCCCCAAGCTGGGGGCAAAACCCCTTCACAGTAGATCAAACCCCAGAGAGGTCAGTCAGTTTTTCTTCCTTCCTTCACAAACCTTTAGCTCCGTGATGTCCTGCAAAAGCCAAAGGTGGTAGGCAGGAAGCCCACAACGCTCAGCAAGAGGGACTTAATTGTCTCTAGCTAATGAGTTCTACCTTGGAGGGAGAGACTCTCCTTTCCAGGGGGCTCAGGTCCTCTTGGAGTTGTCTCACACAAAATCTTTCTGATAGAATCTTTACAGACACCATCGTTCCATACTAAACATCCTGCATAAGCAAATGATTAATTATCCCCAGTGAGCTGCCATCTGTCAGCTGATCACTGACAGATCTGATTAACAGACCATCCTCATTGCTCTCCGCCTACTGCAAAGGAAAACACGCTCTCTTCCAATCGTTTAGGCTAACACATTTTCACTTAGGATTTGCAACCAGCAACTGTGAGAACACAGTCAACTACCAAATGTAGCTGATTAGCAGTAACTCGTTATCTGGGTATCATCTGGTCACCTACTCAAGACCAAGCCTTAGCCTGTCCAGCTGGTAACGCCGAAGAAGAAGAGATGATGTGCTGCGAGGTGTAGATGAAGTTCTGACATGGCTGACAGCCTAGAGCAAAACCTTAAGGAAGATTAAATTGCCTTAAAGTCCAGAGTATAAGCTTAGTTAAGGAAGCAGAAGGACACTTCTAGCTGAATAAGGGACACAACTCTCAGTCTTTACAGATCACTGCACTCCTGTGCCTCAGCCTCCCCAACTGAGTAATCAACGTATGTTCCCATTTACTTGTCTCTGCAGAAACCTTTGAGATTTTTGTATCAAGAACACTCTAGGGGTAAAATCACTGCCAAGACAGGCATTGGCATGCTCTGGATGCCCTTCACAGCACTGACCATGCGGGAAAGCAGGATGCTCTCACAATGACGCTGGCTGCTCCCACCCGTTCTGCTCAGCAGCAAAGATTGCCACAGCAACAAGAGACAGCGAGAAAAATATTTCTCTAGAAGATATTTGGTTGCTTTTCAGTGGCTTGAGATAGAAGAATTCATTTATAAATAGACCAAGAGCGTATCAGTGTGAAATTGGAAATGAGAATGGACGGCAGCACAGCAAGCAAAGTGCATGGGGTGAGGAGATGAAACACGCAGGTTCACCCGAGTGAGGTGCAGCTCGAGAGGCCAGTGGGAGAACACAGGATCTTAGTGCCCAACAATTCCACAAGGGTCAATAAGGCCAAGTGCAAGGTCCTGCACATGAGATGAGGCAATCCCAAACACAAATACAGGCTGGGTGGAGAACAGATTGAGAGCAGCTGTAAGGAGAAGGACTTAGGGGTGTTGGATGACAAGAAGCTCAACATGAGCTGGCACCACGCACTCACAGCCCAGAAGCCAACCACACCCTGCGCTGCATCAAAAGCAGTGTGAGCAGCAGGTTGAAGGAGGAGATTCTGCCCTTTTGTTCTGGTAAGACCTGCCCTGCAGTGCCAGGTCCAGTTCTGGAGTCCTCAGCACAGGAAAGACAGAGACCTGTTGGAGGAGGGCCAGAGTTGGCCACAGAAATGACACAAGGGCTGGAAAAAATCTCTTCTATGAAGACAGGCTGAGATAGTTGGAGGTGTTCATCCCGTAGAAAGGAAAGCTCTGAGGAGACCTGATAGCCACCTTTCAGTACTTAAGTGGGGCCTGTAAGAAAGCTGGGGAGGGACTTTTTAGAAGGGCTTGTAGTGATAGGACAAAGGGTGATGGCTTTAAACTGGAAGAGGGCAGATTTGCATTAGATGTAAGGAAGAAGTTCTTCACCATGAGGGTGCAAGGCACTGGAACAGGTTGCTCAGAAAACTTGTGGATGCCCCAGCCCTGTAAATGTTCAAGGCCAGGCTGGATGCGGCTTTCAGCAACTTAGTCTAGTGGAAGATGCCCCTGCTCACTGCAGGAGGGTTGGCACGAGATGGTCTTTAAGGTCCCTTCCAACCCAAACCATTCTATGATTAAGCAAAGAAAACCCTTTCACTAATGCAAATAGCTTTTTGGTTACTCACCTTCATGCTGTCACAGGGCCTGACAAGCCTCTGCCTCCAAAACACCCACAGTCATGTGCAAGCACCACAAGCTGCAGCCTTCTGCCTTCCCTTCAGGAAAGGAAAGACCACAGCGCTGGTGCTCACAGTGAGCCGCTCCACTTCCAGTGCTACCACTGCTCTGTCAGCCAAGCCACGTAATGAGACAGTAAACAGGGACATTAAGGTCACACAGGAGACAAAGGACTTCCCCAAAGCAATTTAAGAGACTCATTAAGCCAGTTAGCAGTCCAGCAGCAGCACTGACACCACGTCCTTTGTAACAACATCCCAAAAGACTGGAGCATTTGGCTCAAGTGCTAAGTGGCACAAAAAGAGCCCCATCAAGCAAGCCTTGTCAGGAGCTAGGGAGGGTTGCTGGTCCTGAAAAAACAAAAAAAAAAACCACACACAGAAGGGATCAACCTTGATCTTGGGAGAAGGGTGAGGCTTTCCCCATGCTCTGATGGGGATGGCAGGGTTGAGCACCCAGGGAGCAAGCGAGCAGGCACAACTCACCCTCAGCACCCTGCACGGCCCCCTGTTAACAGCAGGCAGGCAGTCGAGAGACAAGCCTGCTCCCTAAAGAACTCAGGGGAAGTGAGGTGAGAGCTGAACAAGCACTTTCAGGCAACTAATAACTGCATGCTGGTGATTCTGTTGGTAGCCCCTTAGAAGCAGGATCAGCTCACTGCATCAAGACATGACAGAGAGGGTCACAGGACCAGGAGACTCCCTTGGACAGAGGCAGCATATCCTGCAATCCTGTGATAAACTGAGTACACAAACCTGCCTGGCTACACATCACATTCTCCAGCTGAGATACCGCACTGGTTCAACAAGGGATTTGGCAATAAAAAGATCCAGAAGCAGCGCAAATGCTCACTATAAGATTTTTTTTTTAAATGCAGCAACGCCACAGAATTTAGGCAAATATGTAACGACCACGTTGAAATGGAGCATTGTAACAAGGCACAGCAGGTTGGCTTGAAGAATGAGAAGACAAGTGCCTGGCCTGGGCTTGTGTCTTGACTGGCCACATCTACTTACTAGATCCCCATTACACAGGTAGGAAATGCACCCACCAGAAGCACTTTACTGCTCCATCATTCCACCCAGGAATATGACAAATACACCAAAGAGCTGAGGCATAATCAAGAGGGAGTACCTGTCAGGCTCTGGTGGAAAGGGACAAACCCCTCTGCTCAGAGGCTTTGCAGATTAATGCCAGTAGTTACATCAAAGGGTAGCCAGGAACCTGAGGCTAGAGCCAGCAACTTAAGGCTGTTCACATCCATTACAGGGCAAGTCCATTGATACGCTCCCCAAGGTCTTTAGCACCCAGGTAGCAGAAGGCAGCCACATGCCAGTCCAGAACACGTGCTGCTGCATCTCTGATGCTCCCTACTGCTCTTAAAGTACTTCAGAGCAAACTAAATCCTTAGACTTCTTTGAGAAAGTCAGCCTCAGAACAGAGAGGTGCCAAAGCTTGCTGCATGCTCCAGAAACCCTTCACTACACTAATCCCAGCCATTCGCTCCAACAACAGTCCACCTCTATCTCCTCAGATGGATTAAACCCTCTGTGAGCAAAGCCCCGTTATGGCAGAGCCACTCATTGGATTGCCAGTCAATTGTCCCTTCCTTGGGACAATGGTTTTCCATCTTCAGGCAGAGACCAGGGGACAGACACTTTATTTCTGTCTTTCACTCAGCCTCTCAAAGTTCTCCTCAAAATAGTCATTTCAAGGAAAGAGGAAACAGATCAATAGTTCTGAATTTTTCTTAGGGGAGAACAAGACCAATAGACCGCGCCAGGACTGGTTACTACTTTGCCAGCTTTGTCACGTTATTTCCCTT
The DNA here is from genome assembly GCA_013396935.1 of Baryphthengus martii. Lineage (NCBI taxonomy): Eukaryota > Metazoa > Chordata > Aves > Coraciiformes > Momotidae > Baryphthengus > Baryphthengus martii. Next base: position 137,761 of record VWZK01022233.1, read on the forward strand.
TCCTGAACTGCAAAACCTCACCCTTGGTACAAAATGAGACCTAATCAATATCCCACTACTGAAATATTATTACAGAGCACACATCCCTGGGGCCCAAGTTGTGTTGAACTCTTCTGCCATGTCTTACGGCCTTCAGGACAGTCTTAAACCAAGGGGTTTAGTAATGCCCATTTTCAGTGGATGAGGTTTTTTTTAATACCACAGAAATCCTTATCAGAATATTTGCCTCCTGTGTTTATACTAATTTTCTGCAACTATATGACACGATTTAGTACCACTAGTATTCAGAATTTTCTCATTACCCGATGCCTCGTGATGTATGAGGCTTGGAACACTGCTTCCCAATCATATTAGGAAAAAAAAAAGTATTTATGTGACAATTACGTACTAAAATTTAGTTCATAGGCAAAGGGATATTACTTCTTCATAATGAATAATTCTTCAGTCTTCTGACATGATCAGCAGCTACCTTCAACTATTTGCTTCAATAGAAATCAAGTACTTGTCAGATACTTAATACTTCCTTGGAAAAAACCCAAACAGACGACAATTCCACCTGCCTTTTAATTTTATGAGGCAAGCAGACATGAAGTCCTGAGCCAGCCATTCTCCAAACCCATGTTCAGTCAGTGCCATCAGTCTGCTCACTTTGACACCTTTCAGTCACCAGTCCAAGCAGGATTTAAACTATCAAGCAGAAACCTTAAGACTCTGATTTTAACCTTGACGTGCATTTGTATTCATTAAAGACCATTACCTTTCATAAACTGGGATGGCCATTAAAATAGCAGAGCTCTGCAGGCAATCATCGCTGTCAGAAGAATCCTAACTCAATAAAAATACGGAACATTAATAAAGTGAAATGAAAACCCTACGTTTCATTATTATTCTGGATTTTTTCCTCTCAAGATTTGGGGCAGAACACGTAGATACAAATTAGAAGCAAATGAAAAATGACAAAGCTACCTTAGGCACATGGGACAACTGATAGTTTTCAAATTTCCGATGGATTAAATAAATCAGGAGCTGTTTCCAGGGGGTTAGATCTCTTGGTTCCAAAGCCTTCAAAATGACCAGCTTTGCTCCAAGCGTTGCTGTCGTAGAACCAACGGCTTACGTAACGATTCCTGTGTTGGTATTCACCGTCTTGTTTGTATGAAGGGAGTTTACACTCCCATCCTGCTTATTTATACACAACATAGAAATTATTTTGCATTTATGTCTTGTCACCTAGATGTTATTTAAATTTTAGTTTCTCTGAGCCACTCTCTCCTCCCATCTATTTCTTTACATCTGATCGGATGGAAAAGAAACCCAAAGACTTCCGTGGACTTTTTTGGCTCTCAATGAAGTACTATGAATCCAAACTGTTCTTTACACATACTCATTGACTAGACTGAAATCAAGAGCATTTTAGAGAAAAGCATTCATGCATAAAAAGGACGACTTCAAATACCAGCACTGACTTCACTGTAGAGAGACAGGTACTTCATGTATTACAAGACTCCCTGGCATCCCAAATTTAAGCTGATGTTAAATGTTAAAGGCATTTCTAACATTAAAATAGTGGAATTCTAACTGAAATGTGACGTTCCACCAACAGTGGGTTTTCAATAAATCACAGAAAAAAAAAAGGAAATGCTCGTTCTTTTGTTTTCTAAAGACTTTAAAATGTATTTGATTTTTAGGTTTAAAATTTGACTAAGTAAAACCAGCAGCAGCAAACCTTAAACACCCATTCAGATTTTTTTGAATCATTTAGCATTTGCTATTTACTTCTGTGGAACATGAATCTAAGAGGTGGTTTAATTTTTATTTTTCTGGAAGAGGAATGATCTCAGTTATTCACAAGGGGCACGGCAATTTCTTGTTCTTTTAGGCTTTATTTTCCTAAGTGGCCCAGGAATGTACAAAATACTAGAATGAACTAAGACTTCTGTTGTTAAATAACTTTGTCTCTTTACATAAAAAAGCCTCTGGAAATTGGTTCATTTATCTGACTTTCTGTCCCTTTGAACATCTAATGGCGGGGTGGGGGGAAGAACCTTTTTTATTTTGCAGTTAATCAACATCACAGTTCATTTCTCTAGGCAAAGAAAAAGAACAGCTTAATATAAGTCAACAACCACTAAAACGTAATCCTCAATAAAAGTCTGCTTTTGGCAGAAGGTTCCCCCTCCTTTAAAGTTACTATAACCAGGAGTTAAACCAATTTCTTAAATTTACTTTAAACACTATTCATGAGAATTAAATCTTTTCATACCTATAGCAAAGCCCCTTCTATTCACTGAGGGTTTGAATTCTTCAGAAGATGGACGTTAGGCAAATAGCAGACAGAAAAGCCAATTTCCTCTTAGAATTTAAGCAAGACCTTGTTCATCTCCTTGAGTAACTTGTCTCCATTTTTTCCCAATCAGTGGCAGGAAATCTTCATTTCTACAGCTGATGTCTCTACCCTCAATGCCCACATGCCTCATCCTCGCCACAACACGTTTTAAGCATCCTTCTAGGATTAAAAATGTCCTGCTGCCCTGAGTGCACAATAAAGCACTGCATTTTTATCACTTTCAGCCTTGTAAGTGGCACAGGACGTTGCAGAACAGCCTGCTGAAAAAAGACAGGATACAATATTCATTTGTACTATGTTAGAGGAGACACATTGACTAGTTATAGCGATAAAGGTGGTAAGAAATAGTTTCTTATTTAATGAAATGAAAGTAAGGAAAAAGTAGCCTTAAAACAAAACACCTTCAGCATAGTAGATAATTTGAGCAGAGCAGGCTACAAGCCCACGCTCAGGACTACCAAAAGCAGAAATTGTAGCCCAAAGGTTGATCCAGGGGCATTAGGGAAGCTGGCAGTGGGCAAGGAACTAACAGAAGGAAGGTGTACAAACCTCATACATCCTTCCTGGAGATTCAAGATCAGCGTGGAAGAATCTGAGATCAAGTTTTGACAACTTCCATGCTGACGTGAGTCCTGAATCAGTATCAGTTTATGCAACTCAATGCCCCAGTCAATCCAACAGTACACTTAAATTTCTTCTCTCCCACCTCAACAGCTCACTGTCCTCAGTCTTTGTGTTGTTTTTCACCACAACTCAGAGTCCAAGGCTACACTCCTTGATTATCTACAACAGCCCAAGATGACTCCTTATATCAACAGTAACTTTCTCAGCAGACCTGACTGTCCACAGCAGGGTTACAGGAGAGGGAAATGGTGCAACAGTCCCACAGATATTCGCTTCCAGAGGATTCTTCAAATTCCATTTAGGGTGTGAACTAGAATGTGCGTCCCATCCCACCACACCCAATATCCTCCTTACCCCTGCCCCCCCGCCCCACAGTATAAGGCCACAGCTGATGGAAAAACCCCAGGCTTTTGGCTGCAAAGCAGTTTTTCTTTATCCCTTCTGCCAAGGAATGGGGATAGTGAGCAGATGATGTTGATTCAGATTAAGATGTGGTGTTGAAGCTACATAATTAAGCTTACACAATGTGCACCTCTACCATATTTGGCTCCAAGAGAGTTGCTGCACTTTCACCAATACATTTAAAGTTACCCCAAAAGAGGAAAAGTCACAGCAGCAGAGAGATCACCTGCCTGTTAGCAGGTTGGCAAGATAACTCTCCAAAACTGAACTAAAATTTCCAGCTATTTCCACAAACATATGTATTGATAAAACTACATACGTAGGAAATAAATCCTGCTCCTTACTTAGCGCTTTTTATTGTAAGAACTATGATGTTTGTTTTAAGGCTCAGTGACAAATCCTGTTTGGTACATCATCACCTTATTAAAAACCTGTCACACATGCAGAGAATGCTAAGTTATATTAAGTATGCTGTTAACTTGACAAAATACAGCCTGCTGCTTTCCACTTGACTAACGCTGCAGTGAAGACAGCATGTTTTCAAGAGGTGGAAAACAGACACCCTCTCCTTTCCTTGCCAGAGCTCCAGCTGAAACTCTAAACACAGTAAAAATCAGTAAGGTGTCGCAGCCACAAAGGCCAGACATCAGAATCCCAGCCATAACGCTCCACTCCAGATGCACAGACACACAATGGATATTGGGATGGGGCTGCCACCCAACTGCGGTCAGGAAAAGAAATGGAAACAGTCATTTAAAATACTCCGTTTATCCAGGTATGAAAGAAAAGCTGGACTGATGCTGAACAAAAAGGCAGTTCAAAAGCAAAAAAAAAAAACCAAAACAAAAGATGCCTCAAAGTGACAGATATTGATAAAGGCAGAAATTACAACTTATTTTGTCCAGTAATCAAAAGGAGCACAAATTTCTCTTGCACAGAAGGCCAAGATGTGACAGCATTGCCAGCGCGCTGCGTGGTTCACACCGATGCAGTCACACATGGTGTCGGTGGTTCCAGCCATGGGCAAAAGACTGGGAATAACAAAGGAATGCCAGAGTCAGATCTTTAACATCTCGGAAGGGAGTACGTGAGTATCATCACTTGATCATTTCCACTTGTGCTGTTGGAGGGCAAGTGTAGAAACCCAGTGTTATCTCCAGTGACTAAAATACCCTTCAAAGGGAAACCTTTGCATGACATTCCAGGGAATGAAGGTTTCAGCTCTACACTACAAGCCTGTCAATGTTGCCTTCTACTCTGTACCAGGCTTCTTTGGAAGATACAACAGATCCAGTATCTTCCATTGGGAGGATTCCAGCATGACCTGTTACTTTAAGGGTCAGTAAAGGAATTGCGATTTACCTTTTGACTACATGTCTGAGTGGTTATACTCACACACAGTCTCGCCATCTGCAAAGTCCAGCTAAGGAATCCTTTGCTTTACACTTATCCACCTAGTTCAGGAAATTACTTCAGCAAATAGATATACTCTTTGTTTGTTCTTTGAAGGGTTTTTTTAATGTGAAGAAAAACAGAAGCTTCCAATGAACATGTGACTGCTTCACTACATTAAAATCAACTGGATTTTCAGCAGTTTCTAAGCTGTTCACACTTCCCTAAAAAAAGCCTCAGTGCTCAAGTCTTGAAACAGTTCATCCAATAAAGCCGATGTTGTAGATCAGGTACTACAGACGCATCTCTCAGCTGCAGCTGAAAGCTGGCAAGATTAACGTCCTTTTGCCCAACATCTCGAGCCTCGCAGGAAAACAAACCTCAAAAGAACAAATAAGCTCAGGTCTTGACAAACAAAGCTTCTTCCATTAGGCTGGTTCAGAGCACAACTGTTAGGTTGTTTTCAACACGAGTCCCATCTCTGCACCATGAAATGACGATGATAAAGGTATGATGTAAAGTCTTCTTAAACGGTCACCCAAAATATAAAGAAAGCATACAGAAGCTTGAATGCAAAAATCCAGAAATAGTCCAGGGCAGTGCTTGGGTATCACTAAAGATTTAAGGACTACTGGGGATTATGTGGCCAGCCACAAACTGTCTCATGAGAGGTCATGGCAGTGTTCTCTGCTGCTAGGATGAGCAAACAGACTCCGCCGTTCCCCATTAGAGGTTTGTCTATTGATTAAAAAAAAAAAAAGACCAAAGAAGAGCATACAGTCATGCAGCTGATCGTCGACGAATCACAAACACACCTCGCTGCAGCTGGCCCAGATAGATTCTCATCTTTGTGCTGTCACTGGTTTTCCTCACCCAGATCTGCATGAAAGAAAAAAAAAAAAAAAGAGGAGGGGGGGCAGGGAGGTATATTGGAGAGAAAAAAGGAAAACCCACAGTAAGTAATGCACAGACAAATAAGCACAGGTATTTGTACTGCCAGCTCTGAACATCTCTGCAACTCAGAGTGCCCAGATAATTTCACCTAATCCCTTTTCCCTCTTCACATTAGAGATTTGCAACCTGAACAGAAAATGAAATAAGGTTCCTAGCTTTATCCCCTTAACTTCCTGCTCAAAACAGTCATCAAGAAAAATGACTCTTTCCAAGCATCATCAGGAAAGCAAGTTTCCTTCTGCTGCAACAGAACTCTGGCATTAAGCTTTACCTAATCAAGAATAAGTCTCTCTAGATCCACAGATCACAGAATGATCTATCCTGAGATTTGCCCAGACAAGTAACTATTAGTCAAATGAAAAGCTTATTCTGATTTTGTTCAGTGAAGCATTTCTCACATTGCATTAAATAAATTGTATCTGAAGATAAATGGGCCTCTCTTTTAAACACCTGCATGGAAGAATTCACATAACTCACCGATACACAGCATGTTTCAGAGGACAAACTGCTGTCGTGGAGCCAGCCACTCGGTTTTTAAAAACATAAAAATCACTTTCAAGAAGTTTAGACCCAAATACCTGCACTTTAAAAATCAAAGCTGAGCAAAACTCTCCTGCGTTTTCTCATTCTCATGCATTTAAACATATTTAAATAAGTGCATGGAAAATAAAGAGTTATCAAGCTCTCAGTACGAGAGTATTTTAGGACACAAGGCAAATATTGCCCACTGCAAAAGACTATAAAGTTAGTGTTGGCATGAGACTTAGCTAAACCATTGGTTTTTCAGATATCATATCAGCTACAGGCCTGGCACGGTAGATTGATTTAACTCTCTTTTAATCATAAATTGACTTTACTAGCAGAAGCCCTCAATACACAATAAATTTAATATTTGCCTCCATGTGTACTTCAGTTATTTCTCTATAGAAATTAGAATCTGCCTTCATCAACAATCATCCCTCCACTGCAGCATTTCCAAGAATTTGATGCTTTACTAACCCCAAAAACTCTTACGTCTACAGACTCTGATCAATTGTACAGAACAAACATGTACAGTTTTACACTCCATCACAATATGATGAACAGTGTATTTGTTTTGCTAAAATTAAGTTCCATTTGTTAAGTTCCATCTGGAAGAAATTTAAAACTCAGTTTTAAGTGATCACAGCAGTGGAATTACTTATTAACACTGAAATGTGCCACAAGGTTCAGAAAAATAAAAGCATCAAGACATACTGTGAACTTAAAACTGCTGGTTGAGACACAAAGTATTTTGCAATCAGAAGGTAACATCTATTAATTCTAAAGAACTGAAGGAGATGATGAATAGAAATCAAAATCCATCTCTGAATTTCTTTTACTCCTAGACTGTTAAAAGAAAAGCTTCCTTCTTTTCCTCAACTTTCACAGAACACCGACTAAACTCATGGGAATAAAAAAAGCCAACCAACCAAAACACCACACAACTTTCCTGCACATACTGAAGTTTGTTGTTATCAAAAGGCAAATGACTGTTCCATGCACATGGCCAATGAATGCCACCAACGTAGTACTTGATCCACAGTTTCCAAGGAGGTCGTGTAAAAAGTTTAGATCTAAAAACACCACCAGGTTTTAAAAAAATTTGGTCCTGGGAAGATAGTTTGGGTTTGTTTTTGATGGGGATCATCACAGCTCAGACTGTGGGAGAGGCCCATAGCCAATGACAAAATTCAAATCTAGTTTAAGAAAACTGATTTAGACCTTCACATGAACAAAGATGCCTCTGATACACCGGTAACTCCTTCCTTTACCCAGCCACAAGGCGACAATTGCATCCTGTAGCATCTCTGATGTTTCTTAGCCAAGTCCTTTTCACTTTGAGCATGATTGGAAATGTTGTTCGGGAGACACTGAGCAAATGTTTTTGGTGAAGTTCCCTTGAATAACTCCACTTCCTTTAGAAATGCCATCAACTTTTAACTCCACTATAAAATTATTGACCTCAAATCTAGGTCTGCCTTCCAACTTTTAAATTCAAGCAGGAACCAGGAAGATCACAGTTTGGCACCCACGTGAGATGAAATCTGACATGTGCGCAGTGTACTTCTGAGAAGAACACCTCCCCATTTCAGTATTCAGTTAAGAATTGGCTTTATATAGTGGCCATGAACCACTACATGGCAAAGTGCCAAGCCTCCTCCCCAGCCTCTCTCAAAAAAAAAACCAAATCAACCCTCAAAACCAAAACCAAGTCTATCGTCTCAGTTTAAAGTGCAATTCATACAATGATAACAGACTGCGTTTCCCTCCCGCTTCAGGTAAGATGCTCCCAAAAGATTTTTCAATGTTAAAAGTTAATAGGAGTAACTTAAAAATATAGTACTGCTAATTTGTTTAAACACATCCATTAGTGTGCTGCTGCTACTACTTTATCTAAATAACCAACCGTTGAGTGTAACAACTGTTGTTGCAAAGGGGAACAGTTGTCATACAAAGCACATCCCATATGCAACTCATTTTGTTGAAAACAAAATATTTTCCCTCAGCTGCCAAAACAAATTAAAGTTACTTTATTGGCTGAGTGAAGAGAAGTCCACCATTCAAGGCTGTCATTTCTTTATTTGAAGGATCTGGAATGTGCAGGCAAAGAAGAAACCGCTGCCTTTGCCCAATGGATGCACTGCTCGAGCACTTACTGTGCAGCAAGATTCCCATCAATCTTTGGCACGCACCTCTCCTCACCTGCTTCTCTAAGCCTTAATCATTAGCCACAAGGAAATTGTCTCAGACAAGCGTCTCACCTGCCCTGTCTCCCAAGAGGGTGATGAATGCTGCCAGGAAGAATTGTCACCCTCTGTAACAAGTAAATTTGGTGACAGGATTTTTCCTCTTCTCAATTTGCAATGGGGTTTTGGGTTTAAATTTGTATTAATAACTGTATGTGCGTTCTTGAAATAACAGAAATGGACCTTAGGAACACAGTGTCAATGAGATGCAACACGTCAGCGCTCCCCATTTTTTCTGCCTGCCACAGCACTACTTGCAAAAGGTAGGATCATTCTTTAGAAACACAGCAAGTCTCTTCCCATCTCAGATCTCAAGAGGAGATGTCTATACTCAGTTTTATCTTGAATTCAGCTTCTTTAGACACTAGACAACTACATCTTTTCTGAAGGCAATACTGATTTCTCTTAGTCCTTACTAGGCAGCCATCTGCCTGCCTACACTGACCCACAGCTTCCCCCGCTCCCAGGAAAACCAGAGCAGTTCACTACCTCGTTGGCGCCCACAGAACTGATCACACAGCTGATCTTAGTGTTCTCTTTAGACTCCAGGTAAATAGCCTGGCTCTTGTGGTACCTGCAAAAATAAAGAAAGTAATTGTAAAATAAAGACATGAAGCCATTAGCTGTCCAAAGACCAAGAAAAGGAACAGTAAGAAGATTAAGGTAGGACTCTATAAGCATTAGGATAGAGTAGATGAAGGCCATTCCTTTTCCCTCCCACACCACCTTCCCCATCTTTGCCACTACAGCAGGTGGTTTGATTCCACACACACACACTTCGCATTGAAATGACGCTTCAGAATTCATGAAACTCACTCAATTCACATTCAATTCTGTCCCAAGATTACTAAGAACAGATTTCACATCTGAAAGACAGAGCAAGCCACAGATACTCAAGTGATTTACGTTCCACAATGTAAAGTTACTAGTGTACCATCACCAAAGTGAACTATTTCTTAGTGGTGTAGTCTGTGCATGGTTCAAACAGACACTTCAAATTTCTAATACTGTCTGGTTTTGTGAAAATACTCAAAACGGTAAGTGATGGGTAAATGACTCTCAAAGACGTTGTATATACTCACTATAAGGAGGCCATGTCTAAATGTATCCATTTTTTCCCCCTTTTAGGTCATAATTCAGTCAGGCTATATATTTTTCTTAGTGCATTTTGTATAAAACAAAGTAAAAACTTGGAAGTTCATAACTCTGAATCACACCATTTCACGGTCTTCTTTGTTCAGTGTTTCTGCTCAGTGCTGCGAAGCGCGCCAGATCGAACTCCCCAGTTTCTGTTTATTCTGCCTGGGAGAGTTCCGTAAGCAGAACTAATGATACAGAAACAGGTTATTGGTAGGTAAATAATCTTCATCAAGAGAGCAACAAAATACTTTATAGCTGCAAAAGCGTATCTATATTTCCACCTTTACCCTAATCATGCTGTGCTTCCTATCTAACTGGGCAATCCAAGCTGCAGAATCACTGCACAGAGATTCCCCCAGTAACTACTCAATTGTGCAACTCCCTGCAGTCTGATTGGCTGACAGCCATTTGTCAAAATGCATAGATTTGCATAATCTTTACAGTTATGTCTACAATAACCATACTGTAAACATGGAAGTCTTCCAAGAGTTTATTCCACAATCTCTTCCTACTGGCTCATGTACTCAGAATTTTCACACGGCTTGCCAGTAACAAGCAGCGCAGCATCAGCTTTCAGCCATCCAAACATACTAATCACCCGTGGGCTGGGCAAGATAATAATAATAATAATAAAAAAAGCCAAAACCAAAACAACCCAAATCCTGCAACCTTTAGATCCTTGTGCCCAAGCATTAATCTTTCTCCCTCATTTTAACAGAAAGGATGTCAGTGGGTTCCAGGTCAAGGCAATAGCAGCAGTGATCGGAGCCAAAAATCTCAGTTTACTGAGCCCAGAGATCATTAATTGATACAAAAGGAGCAGTATCAGCGACTATAAACCAGACCTCACTAAGACAAGACATAAAAATCTCAGTCCAGCAGTATCCTACCATGTCATGCTGGGACTGCTGAAGCAAGGACAATTCTGAGTGCAGAAGATACCACTGCAAATGACAACTCAAATGATAACTGTGCTGGCACAGATAATGAAATCATTTTTTCACTCAAAGCTGTTTCTTCCCATTTTTGATTATCAGCGAAGTTCAAAGCTAATGACATACAGCAAGCTGGATTCAGCCCCTGGACTTCACATCCCAAGTTACCATCCATCAGTAAATCTATGTAAGGTAAATCTAGGCAGGTAACAAGTTAGTTCAGCACTTTCTCATGGAAGAATCGTCTCTGCTGTCTCATGCTCTGTGCACACAGAGACACGAGTCAGCTGAAGGCACAGTAGCCTGGTACATCTCACACGTTCATGTCTCAGCCTTTTACCAAGTTTATATCTCCACAGGGGAGCAGAGGGGTAGAACTGAGGGAATTACTTCAGATGAAAAATGCAATGGAATTTAAGTTGGCTTTCAAGCAAAGGAAAGTACCAAACAGCTCCTGCTTTTGCAACAGGTAAAAACCAGCCCAATAGAAGTGAGGCAAGCAGAAATATTTTGTAGCAGAAAGTGGAGTCATTTTGCTGGAAGGCCAAGGTTTTTCAACTGCATCTTCATCAGAAAAAAAAGACAGACATCACTCATTATTGTACGTAGACAAAGCTAAAAGCAAAAAGATGGTTGTTTTACAGCAAACTGTATTTTAGGAGCTGACAGGAGGTAGGGCACAGAGCAAATTGACTGAGGATAAAAACACCCTGAAGTCTAATTCCACATTCACCTGAAGTTCCCTACACAAAGTCTCCACTTTGGAGACACGTTTGTGAAATGTCTCCACAAGTCCTCAGGGAGTCCATTACTAGCCCTAAATATTCACTATTTTGAGATAATGGTCCTTCACAGCTGCTGCCAGGAAATAGAAAATGCAGTCACTCCTGAGTGCCGGCTTTATTATTTCTGGTACATGGCAGCAGCTACAGCCTTAATACACCTTAGTAAAAAATTACCCTCCCACTTATCAAAAGTTACTTCATTATTTTAAAATACCAGCTACTTTGCATAAGTACGATTCCTATCAATCAAAAAAAAAATCTAAAGCAGGATTATTACAGCCAAAAAAGAAAATGTAAAATACTTATCTTAAAACAGCCTAAGAATAAGAAAGACAGAAAAGGCAACAGCTGGAAGTCCTGACACCATCATCTCATGACAACTGAATTCAGCAAATAAAAATATATGTTAAGTGTTTTCTCTCCTAACTAGATACACCTTTCAGAGAGCTTGTGCTTTTTAAGAGCTTCATCTGAGCTCATGGAAGCTCTCCCAGGTTTAAATTTGGTGGGAGCTTTACTGACAGATTACTCCAGATTCCATCTTCCCTTTTTTTCTTTTTTTTTTTTTTTTGACTTATGCAACACTTTACAGTACTCCACGTGCTTAACAATTCTGAATAACAGTTTATTCATCCAAATATATCCTAGAGGAGAGTCACTTTATACAAAAAAAATGTTACAAAAGCAAAAAAAGAACTTATTTGTGAAATGACAAAGTAGCGTGTTCGGCTCCTGCCTGCTTTACGCTTCACAGAAGTTTAAGCTCGAGGCAGCAGCTTTTATCAGAGCTGTATACATTGAACCCTTGATGAAACTTCACTGTCAGAAGATGAGCAGAAGGAAAAACTGATCGACTGTACAAGATGGATGTTGTGTAGAAAGCAAGCGTCACACTTATCATTTGCTGTAATAAAATTACAACCTCATCACTCGTTAGCTTGAGCCACCAGAACATCAAAGCAGGCTACAAATAAGCAAATTGCTTTCTGCTCAAGGGGGTACTAGATTGCCCCCTGGATTATCCAGTTTTGCAGGTCTCACAGATTAAGTTTAAAACTTACTAGGATTTCTCTGCAAAATTTAGTATTTTCCTTGTGTTTTGTGAGGCTTGCAGAGCTATGTGCCCGTAAAACTTAACAGAGCTAAATCCAATCAGCAGTTCTGAAGTTGCTTCTCCTGTGTGGGTTTGATCTTTAAAGGTTATTTGGATTTATTAGAAACATTTTTCATTCTGCTCATTGGGTGCACGACATTTCTTCTGCCACCTTGTGGAACAACAGGCCAGCGTTCCCCAAAACAAAGCACCAGGACTGCGAATCCTGCCGACACCACCCTGCCAGCAGCCACAGAGTGTTTGATCCCAGCTGACCAGCTTCACAGCTACATCACGCTGCGTCTGGCTGGAAGCTCTCTGACTTCATATTAGGTTTGATAAAAACATTTCCCATGTGTCACAGTGTGTACCACTGGCTCCACGGAAAAGATTTAAGTCTCCTTTTATTCGAGCCAGTAGTTACTCTTGATTTAGCCAAGTCACAATGATTAGCCTTTGGAGGAAGCAGCTAATTTCTGCCCAAAACCATTTTGTCCTCAGATACTTTTATCAAAGCAATTTTTCTCTGCAGTCTTTGTCTTCTCACTGCACAACACTCAGACTGATTAAATACAAAAAATTCCCTGGACTTACCATCTTTTATCATAGTAGAGTTTTCCATCTTCTATCCGGGCTTCAAACCGCTGTGCTGGAGACTCTGCTGGTGTAGCTGGGAGGTGTTCGGGAGAGGAGGGAGAGGCTGAGAAAAGGAGAAAGGTTGTGTTTAAAGACCAGCATGTGTCCACTACACAGTAGCACAACTGACTGCAGAACTGTAATTAAGGTCATACTAGGCAAAAGTAATAAGCACAGAAGGTTACAAACTCTTATTTTCATCAGAAAAACATTCTGTATTAGAAAAAGTCAAATAAGTCAACCTCTGCCTTGAATATACCAATTATAGTATTAACAGAAATATAACATTTATCTGAAAAAATGTTGATAGGTAGGTGATAGTATGTCCTTGATTTTGTTTTAATTCTAAACTAGTTAAAGAGGATCAGAATTACTTAGGCAAGTTACTACCACTCCGTCTTGAAATCAAGCGTACAGACACATCTAGAGAGCTGAAGGCATGAAAATCTGTAAGTTCTCAATTCCTCCATCAACCTGGCAAGCTGCCCAGATGTGTCTCAATATAATGGAAAAGCCTCTTCACACAGGTACGCTGTCCCATGCCCAAATGTTTCAGCCACCAAAGACGCATCTGTCTCCCTTCCCACCCCTGACAAACTTCCGAACAGGTGAACAGACTTCACACAGCACCCGTTTGCCACAGCAGCTACACAAAGAACAGCAATTACACAGTCAAAACAATTTCACAGTCAAATTACCCAGTCAGCAATTATACAGTCAGTCTACAATATAATTCTCTGTTCAAAACAGCATGACTGTGAACAAGTTCCAATGCAACTCTTAACTCACCTGGTCTCTTGGGTGATTTAAGCTACATGGAAAGAGAGCAAAGAAGCATTAGAGACCTGGTATGAGCCATAGAAATCTGCAGTAATAATTTCAGACAGTCTTGCTTTCCATACTCTAAATGTTTCTCTTTTTAAAAGTACTATTAAGTGGCACAACACACAACCAGAAGAGCACGCTATCAACAGCCAAAGGCGTAGACAAATCAGTATCGTGACGCAACAGGTCTACAAACCGAACTTGAGCATTCAGATAAATCCACTAGAACAAGTAAAAACCAAATCCATCCAACACACTGTATTTTTGAACATGTTCTAATGTACTCAAAATACAGAAGATAAAGCATTAGAGACACCTCAAGAGCTGGCACAAAACCCACATTCCACTACCATCCTCAAATGCCTTAATGAGCAGCCCGTTAAAAGAAATTAGATAAGCCTCAAAATGTTTAGCAAGACAGCAGTAAGTTAATAAAATCTAGAAAAACAATAAACATACACACTGCACCCTACTCAGTTTGCTGAAGCGCTGTGACAGCAGGGAGAAAAAAAAAACCCACTAACACTAAAAACCCACCCCACACTACAGCCTAAACTAAAGGCAACCTGTGATCTCTCAGAACAACATTAACATCTGCTTAGCCATGCGGAGGAAGAAACTCCTTAAGATAGCTTATCCCTTGGTTCAGACAAAAGGTAACATTTTTAGATGATCGTCATTTTAATCACATTAATTAAACCTGTTAAAAGAAAAGGGAGGAGATACCATCTTGCCAGAGCTTTTATTGTGTTACTTCAGAAAGCCTGCTGCGATGAAGTAGTCCCGCATCTCAAAAAGGAACATAAAACAGAGCACTCTCTTCAGGGGAAAGCATCGGCTTGCTCTTCAACACAAAGGAACACCAATCGAGCAATAATCCCCTTACCTTATTCAGCGTTCTCAGGTCTTCCATTATTTGCTCATCAGTCAACAAATAATTTAGCTGAGGTACTCAGAATTAAGGTTCCCATAGGGTCTTGATGAGCAAAGCTACAAATTAAAGGTCAATGACACGTCACCTGACTAAACAGAAGCCGAAAGGTTTCTATAAAGTTGTATAAGGTTTTAGAAAGTTTGAGCTTTTTTTTCGTCATATGAATTAATAAAAGAGCAGCTTCACAGAGCGTCCTATTTAGTAGCAAATAGAGTGCAAAATCATTTTAACTTGGTCAGACATAAATATCAGTGAAAACCCCTTAGTGCATTGGCATTTACTTCATGAAGGCATCAAGCACTAGCGTTTTCAGGGGTTTTCATCTTGCATTTCTGTGCAGAACAATCTGGGAGCTGGAACACAACAGCCTCACTTTGGATTTTGCACAATGAGGCTGAATCCCACGCAAGCCTAGGAAAAGAAACTCACCGTTTTGCAACTCAGTAAGCAGGAATACAGAGACAAGGAGAAAGCCCCACAAAAAGAGAACTCAAAAAAGAACCAGAAAATAAAGCCAGCAGAACAAAACACATCCTTGCACAGATGAGGATAAAAGCCTACCATTCATCTGCAAACAAACCCAAAATCTCAGAATACAGAAGTTAGTGTATTACAGCCTTATTAGAGCTCTGCTGTCACATCTTTCTACTTCCCTTTTCTGCTGCTCCTCTGTCACCTCCACACAAGGGAAATCTAAGTGCACAGGAGGAAAACAATACCCAGGCAAAGCAGTGGACCCTCTCTCCACCTTTAATCTACAGTATTTCTTCAAATCAGAAGTATTCAAAGTATTAAACTAAACAATTGCTAGGCTGCATTTTAAGGATTTTGGTTCTGGTGGACTTTAATCCTCTCCCCAGTGAGGAAAGGCAGAGAGTTTCATACTGTGGCTGCTGTATCATGCCCAATTCATAGGTCGTGTTCACTATGAAACTCATTTATTTTGGATGAGATAGGTGCACTAATAAATAGATTTACTTTTTCTCCCCCCTCTAAAAGAGCCAATAGAATCTCCAACCAGAAAGAGGTTAATTAAAATCGGAGATGCTTGTGACCATCCCACATGAACTCTAGAAGTTCAAGGTTTGATATTGCCTTCAGAAAATGTGAATCATTCAGCAGCACACGGTAAGGTTTTTTTAATCTGATTTAAGCCATACAAGTTTGCAATCTAATAATAAGCCTCTGCAAAGCAAATATCATTGCCTTCCTTTCCAGGTGAATTTAACATATAAATAGAAAAAGCACCGATCATCACAGAGGAGCTAAAAATGTATTTCCAGAAGCCAAGGAACATTTTAATTATAAGAAACATGCAACAAGGCAGAAGGATTACATAGACATGTGTTTTTCTCTCGTGATATATAAAACCAAGCTGCATTTTCATATTTTTTTGATTCAAAGAGCCAATCTAGCACTCCTTGCTTTTGCTCTGCATCTCTCTGGATTAGAGATCTGAAGCCTTTATCAGAAATAGGAAAACCGGTTCGATATGACAAATACAATCTTTCTGGCAAATATTTTGTCACATCTCAAAATGAGAAAAGCTTTGGATCATGTAAAACGCCGTTTTCTATCTATGGAATCAATTACTTCAGCATTTATACATAATATCCTTTTTAAGCTTTTCCTTTGTGAAGAAAAATTGCCTGAAGAATTCAAACTATTCTCACTGATAAAAACCAAATCAAATAAGTTATCTCCCAGCACTGTGAAGTCTGTTAGGATACTGAGGGAATCTCCAAAGACTGGTTGTGTTATATTAGTTTATCTTACATTATAAGTGACAAATTGCGCTTCAGTATTTCCTAGACCAAAATCTCATCCTAGCACCTCATTTCATTTTCCTTCAAGAAGGTTTCATTTTCTTTCCTGGACAAAACAAGACAGAAGCAGGTAGCACACTGGCTTCAAACACAATAGCCCTCCAGTGACTCTGTAAAAGGATATCAGGGGCAGGTTTCCTCCTCTTGTCTGGGATCGGAACTGGATCATTTGGTCGTCGCCTCAGTTTTCTTGTCATAATGGGCTTCACTTCCATTGAATCTGTAGAGTAATGAAGGTGAAGAGCTGATAAGACCAGAGAAAAAGGAGTAAGAAGCAGCAGGTTTCTACAAAAGGCACAAGGAAAATAATCTTTCTTTTTTCAGAAGGAAAATGGGATTTATTTTTTTCCAGTGATAGCTCCTGGCATCCAAGCTGGAACTGCTGACAGTGAACCCAGGCTCTCTTGCACACTAGGTCACTGTTGCAATGCCATGGTTACAGCTCTCCCTGTCTGGAAGTGGCACAGTTGGTTTGGAGGCGTTATTACAGCTGCTTCAGGTACAGGCACAGCCACGCTACAAGGACTCAGACAGATTTCTTTAATGTGAAGCTATCTGCTTGTAAACTCGTCATTTAAAAAGGCAAAGTTCGTGGAGTTCTTTGCTAACAAAACTTGGATAGGTGATAGGATATAAAACATCAGCTACAAATCAATTGCTCTTTTTCTTGTCTTTAAGCTGGAAAAATTGCTTTGTCAAAGGAATACAGATAATTACTGCAGTCAAGACTGATACAAGTCTGCTGCAGCAATTTTTAAACACAAATTGTATTTAAATTCAGATTATCTACAAATGTTTCAAATTACGACTAATGAAAGGAATCTAATTAATAACATGCAGAGCAGCAGTTGACAGGAAATAAATTGTAGCGTGTGCACTGGGGAAAAAGAAAAAAATCTGTTCAAAATTGAAGCATAAGTCTCATCGCCAAGTAATTATCTGAAATTAGTTTGTCCATATGTCTAAAGGTAGTCTTAACTGAACTACTTAAACTCCCAGAAATCATTTCTTAATTTATGAAGATATCTTGAATTGGCAAGCAAGAGACCACATCTTAAATGCCAAACACAACATCTCGGCTCTTTTTCCTCATCTTTAAGCACACCTGAGTCACATCCTTTGTAGCACTTTGGGCTCTGAAACCTCTTTGGCTCCCTCTAGATGCCAACACCCCGAGCAGCTGATGTCCATTCAAAACACATCAACTGACTTTTCTCCTTATCTCAAGGGTGAACAATGATAATCATGCCACACATTAAGGGAGCACATATTACAATAAAAGCTTTTAGAAAAAAATAAAAAAAAAATAAATGAAGTGCCACCCACCGAGTGTACGCCAAAGGAAACCTTATCTCTCAAATTCAATGCTGAATTTGAAAAAGACTGAAAATTAACAGCCCTGCAGGCACTAAATCCATAGTTTCCTGTGTCGAATGTAAACCTCACTTCGCATTTATTAAGACCAATTTACAAGAGTCTCAGAAGAGCCATCTGAAGCACTTACTCAAGGCAATATGAAGCCAAGTCAAGAAGGCCTCTTCTTTTTAAAATTAGTTTTAAATAAGGCAGAGAGATCAATTCTCTTCTCTATCACAGCACCCAGTATCTTACAATTGTGACAATTCAGCTGAAAGTCAGCACCAAACAATTGTTCAGGAAAAAAACACAAACAACAAAAAAAACCCAGAAACCAACAGAGTCTGAGAATCTTACATTTACTGTTAAACACCTGAGGAACTTTATGATTCTTTAGAGATTCATGAAAACTTTATAAAGGAAATATTGAAGAGCTGCTAAAGCACCAACAGACTCAACCTGAAAAAGTCTTGAACGAGGCTTAATAATTAAGACCCACACTATGCAACGCTCCAGAAACAGAGGCGACCTAATGAAACCGCAACACTCCCAGACAAACCCACTCATCAGGTTGCTAACTCACATCCCTGTACACATCGACCTTCCATAGGTTTTAAAATCCACCCAGTCCACACTAGTTTCAGTATTCTTAACTTCTCAGCCTTCAGCACATGTTCACAACACAGTCTGCAACGTCTAAAGAAGTCACACTGCACTTCTGCTAGACTGGAGGCAAGGAGGTGAGGGAGGCAGGGCGGGCCGACCCACACAGAGTGGAGCTCTTCTCCACAGTCACTTACTGGCCTTTTCCTACTGTTGTATTGGGTGACACTGCTCATCTCTTCAGGGCACACAAGAATGAGGGGGGACACACTTCCCAGAAGAGGGTTAATCTGGCCCCCCAAATCAGACTGCTAAATACTTTGCTTTACCCTTCCTCAGTGTCTTTAACTCTGCAAATCCCAATCCTGATGTGAATCGCTATCCCACTGACAGAGAAACTGGATTCCTTCAGACTCCTAGAACATCAGCATGCAGGCTTCCACAGGTAAGATCTAGTCGGCTCCTGATCCGTTAATGAGGATCTGCCTGCAAGATTAGTACCTTATCCCAACTTAGTAGTGAACAGATATATGTGTAGGACAACAACAGGAAAGTTAAGGCTAAAGAACTGTTTGTAAGATCAGCCTAGACTTGGTATTTTAAAAACAGAGATCAGGGCAATAGCAGAGCTCAAGCTGCTTGCCAGACCAGATTAGCTCTAACAAGGCCAAGAACACGCTTGAATATGCCCAAACAGGTTTTAATTAGCGTGCAGATGAGAGAATTAAATTATTAGCTTACATAACTTCTGTACATACTATGTAAGAAAGACATAAAAAGTCCAACTCATGGACAGGCCTCAGCAACACAACCAGCACTATCTGCCCATGAACGGAGGGAGCTGCTTGTAAAGAGAGAATCCAATAAGACTTTTGGTTCAGTATCACAGCAACATTATTTCTGAAGGAGGCTCATTACCACTCTACTTAGCTCCACTGTGTGCACTATTGCAAAGAGCATTGCCAAGGCACCAAGGGTACCAACTGATCTCATGAAAGAAATCTGTCCATTCAGTGTCCATTTTCCAAAGTCTGGACACAAATGTCGTTCGCAAATCTGTTTTTCTGGCTTTTAGTAGCATATTTCAACCTTTATTGTTTGCTTTTCTTCAACTTCTTGACCATCTGTTAGTGGACACAGTTTACAACCTGGCACCATTAGGTAGGTTAATGTTGTGGTCCATCTCAACAATTTTATGGGCAGATCACAGGAACTAAAGCAGCCCACTCCCCTGCATATAAGGAAGCCTATCCACCCTGCTGCTTCACACACACTGCTTTGAGTCACCTGTTAGTAATTGAGGTCACTGAATCTGATTATGAACTGCTTTCTCCATTAAAAGACCACCAATTTGTGTTCTGCATCTCTTCATACCTGGAAAGCTTTAAAGCCTTCACACCAGCTGTCTGTACAAACCAGCATTTCTAACTTTATATCTTTTTGTCTGAACAACAGCAGAGCAGACAGGACAAATAGGAAGATAAATCTTTTTACCTCCAGTTAATTCCATGGTTAGCTTTTCATTCTCAATCATCTTCTTTTTCTCTTCCAATTCTGCAATCAAATTTTCCTTAAGCTCAATCTTCTTATCTTCAAACTCTTTTGCTGCTGCCTTCTTTTCCTTGACATAATTTTTTTCCACCTGATCTGTCTAATGCAAACCAAAAGCACAGGACGGTTAACTAAGGAAGCAATGACTCAAGTTAACACTACCACAACAGCTCCTTTCAGCTGCTGCATTGATTAGCTTTTCACTTCAAAACTGTAGCCAGTTCTAAAGATTATCAAGATTTGTCATCAGCAGAAAACCATCTAAAAATGACCAAGTAAATTACTATACTGGCACAAGAATTCGTTCTTTTTAAAAAGCATTTTAATGCTGCATAACTTACCAAGTCTGCAGCAGTGTTCTTCATATTTAGGAATGGCATTACCATTTATCACCTTAAACAACCTTTTAAAACACATCAAAGACACACCCAGCATAGCTATAGAATCACAGAATCACAAAATCATAGAATCACCATAGGGGTTGGAAGGGACCTCTGGAGATCATCAAGTCCAACCCCGCTGCCAGAGCAGGATCTCCCAGGGCAGGTCACACAGGAACAGATCCAGGTGGGTTTTGAAAGTCTCCAGAGAAGGAGACTCCACAACCTCTCCGGGCAGCCTGTTCCAGGCTCTGGCACCCTCACAGTAAAGAAGTTTTTCCTCATGTTGAAGTGGAACTTCCTGTGTTCCAGTTTGTGCCCATTACCCCTCGTCCTACACTGGCCCCTTCTACTTGACACCCACCCTTCAGAGATTTGTAAGCATTAATAAGATCCCCTCTCAGTCTTCTCTTCTCCAAACTAAACAGCCCCAGGTGTCTCAGCCTTTCCTCATAAGAGAGATGTTCCAGTCCCTTAATCATCTCCATAGCCCTCCATTGAATTCTCCCTAGTATTTCCCTGTACCTCTTGAACTGGGGAGATACTTCTTTTCATTCTGTGTTAATGACAAAGTCCCAAAATTACTTGAAGTAACCCCAATAGTAGGCTGCACTACATCTCAAGTGTAAGCTAGAGGAAGAAAATTTCTTTAAGCCTTCCAGGAAAACAATCACAAGTATTCATTGATGAAAGAAGAGGTTTATACCTCTTCCATCTAGTTAATATATATTTTGAGAAATTAAGAGTACTTACTTCCAGCTGAAGGAACAGTTCTGAAAGAAAAGAAAGACTTGATTTATTATCTTCAAAGACGCACAAAATGACTCCCCTAACATTTTAAATCATTCAGTATTTGTCAGTGAACCAAATAGTGTACATACTCGTCCAACTTCTACCCTCACATCACAGTTTTACACTGAAAACAAAGCAGCTAGGAAAGAAAACCCACAGAAATACATTATTACTTGAAATTCTCTATGGATTGCCAAGCTGATCTGCAAGTCTTACACAGCAGTATTCCATACTCTTCAGCTTAGCTACAACTCCCAGCAGTACTAAGCATGTAGCCCATCTTTCTTCCTTAATTACAGCTTAGTTACAATCAATTAATACTAGATACAAACTTCTCAGACAGAAGCTTGAAGCACATAGCTGAATTAAGACAACTTCAGGAATTCCAGCAACCAGGTTCAGAAAGAATTCTGCAGCTGTTAGAAGATTCATTTACTCAACTCACATGTGACTGATTTCAGGCTGTTTACACCTGAGAACACACGTGAGGAAATTGTTCTGTGTGGCTGAAGGGTGAGTTCTAACACATGGCAGGGATTAGACTGATTCAGACCCATAGATGAGGTGAATGGATTTCTAGGTGCAAAACAGTCCTGCTACTGGTGTTTGTCTAATTCCTAACAACTTGAAATGAAGCAGGATGGGATCTTTCTTGCATTTCCTGAGGACAGAACGCCCAAAACAAAGTTTTCACTCAAGATAGTGGCAAGAAAAACAGCTTAAGGCACCTGCTCAGCTCTCAAGTTTCAGTGTTTCACCAGCACATTAAGCTTTGGCACTACTTGAAACTGCAAAAACTTCTGAGAAGATCACAAGTTTTAGAGAAGACTGTAGTAGCAACACTTTTCTTAATTAAAAAAAAAACACCAAACAAGCACAACAAAGTAGATACGAGAGATAAGGACCCAGTATAAATCAAACCTTTTGTTTGCAAAGAGCTCTATCAGTTGAGCACGGAAGCAGTATCATAGAGGGAATCAAATACAAGTACATCTAAACTCTCAGTTTAATGTCTGTGAATTCTAAAAACAACCAAAAGGCACCACACCCAAAACCTCAACACGGGAAGGATAAACTTAAAAGCATATTCTTCCTGTAGTACTAGGAAGTTGATTTTTTTTTTTTTTTAATCATCAAATTGAAAGTTATCACCATCTGCCCTCCTGTGGCAGAAATATGTAACCGCAGCACTGGGCTTTACCAGCCAGAAATACAGGTTTGCGGTGACTCTTCATTTTATCAAAACAACCTAATACAGCTCTAGTGTATGTGAAATTCATCTTGGAAGACAGATTCCTGTAAATAAGAAATAGTTCAACTCACTTAAAATTCCTCAAGCAACTCCTTTAGCACCCCAAGCACTTTTAGAAAGACACAATTTGTACTGTTCAAAGGTCGGAGTAAGTCAGGCATCATCCAACGGCCACTGCCTTCATATTTCCCAGAGTAATAGCTACAACATCACAGGATTCATCCAACTTTTCTAAAGGACAAACACCTACATTTTGTATTTCCACATAATAGCTTCTATAAAAGGCCCTGCTTCAGTATCCAAGATAAGAACCTACTGGAAAGAGAACAAACAAGAAAGAGGGAGGGCAAGCAAATGGATTTGATTCCCAAGCCATTTTTCTGCAGTAACTCAATAAAGGCTCCCCGAAAGGGCCAAGCACTGAGCACTTTAAAAATTAACTTGAGTCTTTGCTCCTGAAGTGGAGCAGAACACAAAGTACAGGCAGCCCAGTCCATGTCACAGCTACACAGAGTAACAGTTGCAGTAGCAAAGCCTCTGGATTCATCGTCCCAGAGCATAACCCCCATCTTTGGGAAAGCAGAGCCCTAACTTTCCATTCCTGCCAATGGAAAGAAGCAGTGCACCTGAAGGTGCAGGACAAGCTGCACAAAAGAACAAGCCAAAGTGGAGACTGCAAGTTAGACAGGGTTCCAGAAAAAAAACTGAAATTACTCGTTTCCTTGGGTTGTTTCACACAAATGAAGACTGTTTATTAATGTTTAGTAAACAGTCAGTAAACTATGCTGATGAAGGAGGAAAAAAGAAACCAAGATAGATCCTGCCATGCTCTGTGCACTCAAAAAAAACCCTGCACCATACCCTCAGAAGCAGGACTCTGCTGCAGTGAGTTCCTCTTCTTTAAAGGGCAGAATTACCACTAGTTTTCTTCAGGTGTTATAAAACCCACAAGCTGCAGCTGTGTGCAGCATCCTAGAAGGAAATTTAGCTTACCTGCATTTCGTATCCGTTCTTTGTATTGCTGGTCCAATTTCTTCATTCTTTTCTGATATTCCTGAAGAGTACCTAGTTGAAATTAAGTATGGGAAAAAGAAAAAAAATCCAGCGGGAATCAAAGTATTAAATTTTCTGAAGGAGCCACTTGAAACACAAATACTAATATAGAATCGTAGAACGATTCTATGATAGAATATCTAGAAAACTATACCTCTAGTTTTAAGTACATTCTCTGTCTTTTTTTTCCCCTGAAAACAATCTACTCCTTTTCAGAAATGCTTCAGCACATAGAGGCTTAACACAACTATTTAGAGGGCAAAAGGATGGAAAGTGGCTGTATTTGCACTCAGCACTTGGTGCTTCTTTCACAACCCTCATTTTTCTATGACCTTTACAAAATACTGAAGATGGTTTAGGGGAGAGGAAAAAAAAAAAAAGCAAGCTACCTCTTCAAAACTTACCTTCCTGCAATTGTTGTAACTGCCTCTTAAGAGATGCCAGTTTGTCCTGATACATCCTGCAAAGATTGAGAGTACACAACTTAACTCTGACAAACAAGCACATACGGGTTATTTCATCATCTGTTTGGGTTACAACATATTTATGTGGAATTAAAAACTTCTTAGAAAAACTTTGGGAAATATATCAACAACAACTTCAAGAATTTTATTCAAATGAAAGGTTATCGTTCTGCCCAAAATCCCTGCCACCCTGCTGGTTTTACAAGGCACCCAAATCAATTATTTTGGGAACAGTTCAGGGTAACAGAGGATTTTTTGGTGGTGTTTTTGTTTGCTTTTTTTTTTTGTTATCTGTTTTGGGTTTTTATTTTACAAAAATGTTGAAATCTAAAATGACATTTAGACCCACAGACACCAGAAACTTTACAAAAGAATCATTTTTCTCCTCCATCAAGCCTTAATATTTGTGTATTAGCTCCCTATACGTAAACCAGAAGGCATTTCTACATGTACATCTTGACATGATAAAAAAATCTGAAGCCTATTCCTGGTGCTGTTGCAAACTTGTATTTCCTTTACCATGTATATGTGGTTAAAACAGGCCAAGTCTCCCTGACGTACAAAACCAGATCTCTGCCAGTAAGCAACAATGAAAACTACTGCAAATACACCTACACACCAAGGGAAACTATTTCAAGCCTCCCAAAGGCTTGTCTTCCTGGACAGGACTGGCATTCTGTAGTTTAAGGGATTGCTTTTTTCCTTGGCTTATATAAAGTCGTTCCTTGGTTTTATTTAAAGGATCTGTCTGCAGCAGGATTCATTTGCAGCAAAACTCAGCTGCTCCCAGAAACCTACACCTATCTCTTTGTTCAAAACAGCAGCAGCACTTAGTTCCTTGAATACATATAGAATAGAGAAAGTAACTGAGAAGAGAAGAAATACAAGTATATGGAGTCATTGGCTATTACATTGGGCTAGACACTTAAAAACCCAAATCTTGACCCAAAACATTGCAAAGTTTTATGGAGAAAAAACCAAACCAAACCAACACAACAAAAAACTCAAAAGAAATGAATAAACAGAATGTTACCTTACTTTTGATTAGAATGGGTTACTTACTGTTCCTTCATTTCCACAAAGTCCTCTTCCTCATGTTTTGCCAAGTCAGTCTCACTGGCATCCTCAGTGTCTAAAAAAGGTATTGAATCACTCGTTAAAACTAAAGAAGAATTTAAAATAACTCAAAGTAGTAAATGATTTAAAAACCAAGAAACAAGCAAACTAAAAAAAAAAAAAAATCCCCAACCCTCAGACAATTTAACCTCAACTACACAACAGACAGGCCTCTGGAGAGATGAATTCAAAAGTGAAATGAACCACCTCACCTCCCTCCTGCGAGTCAACCCATGTAAATCCTCCAGGAGTTTTGCAAGGACCCTTACACATCAGGTCTAAACAATTTCAACTCAGGACAGTCTGGTATTTTCTTCACAATTCAAGACGACACGTTCTACATTAACGCTCTCACACGCACAAAGGTGAGACAGAAACAGTCTGAAGACAGAGAAACATCTCTCAGACTTCTTCCAGAATGTACACTGAAGGCAATGACTGAAACAGATGGAACTGATTCTGCATCTTGACCTGAACAAAAATCCTAGGACTAGATGCTGGTAGGGTTGGCAGCAAAGGTCTTGCTGAAAGATAAATTTACTTGCTGCAATCTGAACTTCTCATCTACGCATCACTTCAACATTATACAGAACAAAGGCCAGCACAGCCATCAAGACAGCTCCAATTTTATGAATAGTTAATACAAACTATAAAGAAATGAAACCAGCATGGGACTGCTAGTTTTCAGCTATGCCTTTTCAGGCTTCTATTTACGGGGAGCCAAGAATTAATTACCTTTTCCCCGCGAGGAGAGGTCAGCGCCTCCAGGCTGGAGCTGTGGCAAGCAGGGTACGGTTGTAAAGCCCAAGCTACAGCTACATTCCCTACATTTGGGTGGGGGGCACCAGCCCCTTAAATCAAACCTTTCTCAGATTTCTCTTCAACTAGGAACAAACAGATTCAGCTTGCAAGTACTAACAGACCAAAGAGAAACACTTCTAACTGCAGGAAAAATACTTAGATGTCTAAGTGACCATTAAAGGACCTCCATACTGAGTTTACTTGAGGGTGGCCACAGTGAGACCTCACTGACCAGTACATTGTCCTCCTTTGTAAGGATCTACAGGTTTGGTGCTGGCATCTCGTTCATGAATGTACCAACGATGGAGGGCTCTGACTGACAGAGCAGCAGGCACTGTTAAAAGGTCATCCTGCATCTCCCACATCCGTTATGTTACGCATCCTACACTCCAAGATACTCTGGGTTTTACTTCCTTTTCCTCTTCTCCATTGCTTTCCTGGTTCTTCTACAAATCC
Source organism: Baryphthengus martii (assembly GCA_013396935.1). Classification (NCBI taxonomy): domain Eukaryota; kingdom Metazoa; phylum Chordata; class Aves; order Coraciiformes; family Momotidae; genus Baryphthengus; species Baryphthengus martii. The sequence continues at coordinate 164,246 of VWZK01022233.1, forward strand.
CTCTTTCTTCTACCACCGTTTTGCACTCCCTTACTCCTCTCTACACTTTCTTCTACCTTAAATATATAACCAGCTTTCAAACACTAGATTTCTCCACTACTTTTATCCCGTTGTACCATACACTCAGTCCCACATCCTCAGCACTCTCCCCTCTCTTACCGCCTCTTCTTCACCTGGGAAACCGCTTCCACTCCTCCTCTGCTTTGCTACTCTTCCAAAGGGAACCCCAGCACACAAGAGGCACCAGTTTTCTCCACTATATCCTACAGATCCAGACCACTTCCTCAGCAAACCTGACTCGAGTCTTTTTTCCCCAAATACTCTCCTCCACCTCCTCAGCACTCCTGTCCCGCACAGTCCCCGTCTTCAACCTGGCACTCCGTTGAGAGCCCCACCGCCGCCCCCCCCCAGCCCCAGCTTCTCCAC
>VWZK01022233.1:167919-210588 GCA_013396935.1 Baryphthengus martii
GGGAGGAGCTCCTTGGCGGGTCGCGCTGGTTTTTGGAGGGCTTGTGACACGCAGCTGCCCGCCCCGAGCGGCGACTCGTCCCGAGCCTGCCGGTCGCGGTCGAGGAGCTGTGTGGGAAGTTGGAGCTGCAGGAGCGCAGCCGCGGTGCCCGACAGGGACCTGTGCGCGGGGGAGGAGAGGAGGGAAAGCGGCGGCGGCTGCGATCCCCTCACCTGCGAGCCGGCGCCGCTGTCCCGGCTCTGAGCAGCGGCGGCTGTCCGGGCAGATTACCCCGCGGATCTGTCGGCAAGTCGTGTGAACGACGTTCGTATCGGCCTAGTGCCGTTCGAGTGAAAAGGGGAGCCCGGTTCCTGTCAGCTCGCTTTAAACCGAGCTGGAAGTCATTACGTAGGTCTGAGCTTAGCAGTTGTATCTGTCCCTTTAATGACATCAAGAAATGGTTTACTGTAGGTGCTGGATGCCATCTAGCAGTACTCATACTTGCCTGCGAAGGAGAAAGAAGGAGGACTTTAGGCAAGTACTAAGCCCTTAGAATTTTGCTTTATCTGTGTCTTCTTGTGTCTCTTTTTTTTTTTGTTTGGTTGGTTGTTCCAGGAATTTAGGGTAGTAGGGAATTGATTCCACTTAACTTTGATACTTTTAAAATTTAGTAGCCCCTGAGTAGCCCTGGTAGCAGCCGGGTTTTTCCCAGTGTTTGGTTCAGCCTGTGCAGAATCGAGCAGCTCAGGGGCGAATTTGCTGCCCACGGCCGGGGTATTCTCCTCAGGGCTGTGCTCTAGCAGTTGAGTACTGATCTTCCAGGTGTGTGGAGCACTCGGGCTGAGCACACAGCGGAGTGGCAGCTACCGGGTTTGGTTAAAAACAGCAAAAGGGGTGGTGCTGGGAGGGCCTCCTTGCCCCACAGAACTCTCTGAGAAGGAGGACTGACTGTGGGAGAGCTACGCTCGGTTCCACTTGCTGTCCGAGAGGATTTCAGATCACATTGCCCACCTTACAGGGCAGTGGTCTAAAGAAGGTGAAAGCAGCTCAGGGTTCTGGATTTGGGGGGGGAAGGGGGAATGCTCCTCACCTTTCCTGTGGAAGCTGTTAAAGGGAACTGGGTAAGAGCACAGCCGGGGTATGACGCTGTTGACCGCAGTTCATGGTGCTCGTGTTTGGGTGAGGATAAGTGGGCTCCCATCTGTTCTCCAAGATCTGCTGACATATTTTCAACAAATGTTTGGAGTGCTACAATGGTTAGAGTGGTGTAGCTTATTTTGCTAGTGGTCGTTAGTTTAGTATATCGTGTAGTAGATTTATTAGAGTATGTGTGTTGGTATTTCTACACGGATAGAGGATTATTTGGGGAGAGATAGAACGTGCCACGCTTGATCCTCTCTGTTTATGTCTCTGAAATGGTATTACTTCTGGTAGCTCCCTAATTCTGAATTCCCAGGGAGTAATGTAAGAATATAGAGAGCGTTTTACTTGTAAATACCGATTCACAAACTCTCATTTAACACTGAAATCCATACAAATATCTGACGACTTAATTCTTTCATGCACTTACAGTGAGGCTGCAAACTTCATATGGGCATTGATGTATATAGTTTTTTTGGGGGGGTTGTCAATCAGGTTTTCTTATTTACCCTATAATTAACTCATCATGAAACTTCCTCTGGCATCTGATTTGAGGAAAACTTGATTTAGGTTGTTTCCATCTTCTCTTCCCAGTATGAGGGCTTTCAGATTGCAAACTGCTTCTTATCTATGTGTATTACTTGCAGCGATTGTCTTTATGTCCTTCCCTTTTGCTTTGTTACATTCATTATCGGTCAAAAAAGATCCTTGAAAGTCAAAACTTCTAAAGATTACGTATTTCTACTTAATGTGCATTCTAAATATGGATCTTGTATCAACAGGCTTTTGCTGTTAAATTTGTTTTTGATAGTGTGTTGCAGGATGGGGTGGTCTCTCAACAGAACTGGGCTCTGTCCCTTCTGACTAATCTATCTTGCCTGTAGGAAAAGTCCCTGTTTATATGTAGCCAGCCTGGGGCGCACTGGGCTGTGCCTGGGGAGGAGGGGGGTTGCAGTGTCCGTGGGGTTTGCCCCACAAAGGGTGGGGGCAGCCACTTTGGACCAGGAACACAGACCAGTTGTTTTCTCCACTTACAGGTTTGTGTTCCAGGTTGTTCTGCAGCCTTGTGAAATGCTGCGACATTCAGGTTATGAGAAGAGGTTGGGGAGGAGATGCTCATGAAGCACTTTCAATTCTGTTTATTTGTTGGTTTTCAAAGGAAAAAAAAACAAACCCTTAGTGTCCAAGGTTTTTAAATAGAAAGCAGTTCCTTTGTTGTAAGGCAGAGTTCACGTTCTTTTAACAGAACCTCTCTATGGTGCAGTTGCAGCATTTACAGCAAACTGAGTTTGAATAAAAGTGAAATTTTGATATCAAAAATATTCAAGTAGACTTATAAAATTGTATTTCAGCACATGCTCAGCGTTGTTAGTAGATACGCTTTTACAAAATAGGGGGGAAAAGAATCTAAAAGTAAACCCAAAAGAGTGTTTTATTTTATGCTGCTGCATTTCCAACTGCTTCCTTATTTGAAGGCCATTGATTAAACCAGAAGGATTTGATTGCCTTTGGCTCAGTGCTGTGTAATAAACATTAGGCAATTGTGTTGCACCTGCTTGTTCATTAGTTCTTTCAAGGGTAGCTGGGTGAGTTCTCCTGACAGTCTCCTTATCGCTCTCTGAAATCACCATGCAAAGTTTGTTTTAGTTTATTGAGTGAAACATGATTTGGAAAGGATTGAGCTGATAAATCTAGGGTTCCTCAGATATTTTGGGTGAAAAGAAGGAACTCTCTTCCTCTTTGTACACAGGTAGCCGCAGCCTGGTGCGTGTTTTTTTTTCAGTTTGATCTGCTGGCTGTTCTACAGCAGATGGAGTGCGATGGTGTAGGGAGCAGCACTGAAAATCTTCATCGGTATTGCCTGCCAGGAACTGTAATTTCTCTGAACCGCAGCTCCTAATTAATGAGGAGGAAAGTTGAAATAGAAATTAAAGTAAATTAATTGGGTGTGGTCATCCATCTCTTGAGCCACTGAAGGATGTTGGAAATCCGAGTGCCCTCTGAGTTATTCATCATGGTGTGATAGCTTCTGTCAAATCTTTATAAAGCCTCACTTCACAGCGTTTCAGAGAAATGCTTCTAACGTGGTCTGTTGTTCTTACTCTGGAGAACTGTATCATGGGTGTTTAATTTTTACTTCCTGTTGGAAAGGTGAGAAACGCGTGTAAAGGTTTTGCTCTCAGATTGAAGAAACCTGGAGCACTGCTAGTATTTATTTATTTAAAATAAGAGTTTTTTAAAATGAATTCAAAGAAATTGTGAAATTAGGTTGTCTAGGTGGCTTGGGTGAGCTTGTTCTTACCGAGATTGGCAAAAAAAAAGTGTGTTTGATTTGAGCAGACTGGATGTTTTGTTGTTTATATACTCATCCTTGTGTTTGTGTTGTCTTACTGGACTTTCCCTTTATGCAAGAAATTGTTAGTTTAATTTGTAAGGGCAGGGAAATTTAAAATTTAATATAGGGAGCTTACAGAACAAGTTTGTCTGAGTTAATGAAGTAAGCACTTCTGCCCTTGAACAGGTAATAGCTTGATGTTGATGTAATTACTATTTTTTTTTCTCCACCCTGAATATTAGGTCAAAATGGACTCTGGTTTATTTTGAATTTAATGAAGCCAATGGTTCCGTGGGAAGGTGCAGTTTCATGCCTTCCTGCTTGCCTACAAAAGACTTTCTAATAAGGACATCCTCACTTTGTTCAGGGTATTAATTTCAGTCTGTCTTTTGGAATGTTACTATAACCAGGCACAGCTGGATCATGGGGGTTAGCTGGGCACTGCTGGAGAACATTGCTCAATCCGGGGAACCAATCTTCCTCAGGTTGCCTTTAAAGCTTTCGACTAGTGAATGTCCACCCCTACATTTGCACCCCATTCTGCGGTCGCTCTGTTAATGATGATGCTGGATGACCTGAGAGATCAAGTAATTCCCCGAAAGAAGGGCAAGCGGTGACCTTGGTGGGCTGTGTTTTCACAGCCTTGATGTCTTTGCTTTGGTACAAGCGGCTTTGCGCTGTATTTGGGAAGAGAGGGGAAAAAGCTGCTTGTACTTTGTCTAAGAAATGGCTGCCTTAGGAGTGGAGATGTTAACCCCAAAGTCCTGGATAAAATCCCGTTTAGGAAACAACACACTGCCTACTGCATTTCCCTGGCGCCTAAAGTGCGTATGTGGGTTTGGTTTTATTTTGATTTTTACTTTTCTCAGACGTTACTGTGGTGCAGAACGTGGCAGATGCCATGTTCCAGACTACCTGCTTTTCAGCACTGGGAGGAATGAACCCTGTGTGTAGTGTCTGTATTTTCATGTACGTTAAGCACTTTAGGATGAAAGGTGTTATGACTACAAGATACTATCAATATTTTACGAGCAGGATGTCTTTATTAGATTGTAACTGATGAACATGTGCCAAATTTTGTGCATAGTGAGTCTGCTTCTGGAGAGGTGCAAATAGTGTGCTCACTTCTATACTAAACCTCTTTTTTCCCCCTTTTTAAATAAGTGATCTGCGATTCTGTTGCGCAGAATCTGGCGAAAAATGGAGCAGATTTATTTAGGGTTGCCCTTGAACATTGTGAGTGTTTAAGCCAGATTTACAGGGGTATAGTCGCTGATGATTCACGTTGAGATGATGTTTTTCTTCCCTGTAATGGAACATATGGGACTACGTAGCATATGGTACTGCTGAAAATTGTTAAACGCAGAGCTCTGATTTATTACACAGCAGAAAGAGTTTGGATTTTTAGTCTAACGCTGAGCAGAATGCTTTGTAAACAGCTCTACTGCTGGTTTGGATTGGGTGCACCACTGTGGTATAGTGGTAGGTTTTCAGAGAATTCCTTTAAATGGAACCAGTGATCTTCCAAAAGCTGCGTATTAGTCTGTTGCACTGAACGCAGGAACTCACTGGATGTTTCATTAAAGGAGATGGGATTAATTTTTTATTTAAAGACTCTCTGAACCAGCTTTGAATGTCTTGCCACAGCAGCAATGCCTTGACAACTCAGCCAGCCTTTCAGCCAGCCAGAAGGGTGTTTTGTTTTCTTATGGTTCAATCTCACTCCGTGGGATGACAATTTAAAAACTGAAATCCTTTCTTTCTTGTATGGGAAGTAGAATTATTAAGAATATGTAAATACAGAGTTTTCTTCCAGTTTTAGGAGCCAAAACATCTTCCTTCTGTGATTTGAGTTTGTTTTTTTGTTGGGTTGTTTTGTTTTTATTCTGTCTTTACTTGACTTCTGGAGGGTTATTGGGTGAGGTGGCTGGAGGAAGAAAATGTACACCTCGATCCTTCCAGTGCACAGGGGAAAGTGTACTAAAGGGCACTTATAGAGATCGTAAATTCCAGTTTGTACTATTTCCTTGTGCCCTCCTGTGTTTCTTAACTCGTCATCTTGTAGATGATTATCATCTCTTCAGAGCAGGCATCACTTGTGCTGTGGCTCTGCAGGTCTTACGAGAGTGTAACTGAAGCTCACGGGTGCTATAGTAATACAGGTAATAAATAGTTGGTCAAACGAGTCCATTGATGAAGCTTTTTCAAAAATGATTTAAGCAATAAGCAAGAACCTTCATTAGAACTTGGGAATGGTGTTTGTCTTTTTCTAATGAAAAACTTTAATTTATTCTTAAGCATTAAAGTATGTGTTAAACCAGACTTTATGCCAAAGTTGGTATTGCTTTTGTTAGTCCAAACGTACATAATATCTGTAAGGAAGAATATATATGCTTTGTAAACTTTGTTTTGGTGAAAATCAGATAAATCTTATTTACTTCTTACTTAATTTATGACAATCTGCCTTTCAGTTCAGGATTTCTTGTGTGTTTCTGCTTATTTTGGCAGCTTCAGGTAAAGTTTAAGTATGCTGTAGCCTTAAGAAGAAGAAAAAAAATGTTTGACATCATTGAAAACTGATGTTATTTAATGAAAGGAAGTAGTATCTATCGTTGAGGGAATTAACTAATGACCTCTTGTTACCATCGCCTTCAGGATCTTAGATCCTCCCTTTGCTTGCCTCATTCTTAGTCATAGATTGGAAAAGGAAAACAGGCTTTTCCCCCCTCCCTCCCAACTCTGGAGCAGTTCCTCAACTTCAGATGAACTGATCGTTGACCTAAACCATGTGAATAGACCAAAGTCAAGAAAATACTCCCTTTCCACTTGCAGAACGTACTACTGTTGTTAAAACTTAGTTAGCGTGTCAATTAACTCTAGTTCCCAGTTTAAACCTGCACATAGAATATTATTTTAAAAGCATTAACCTCAAATAAATTTTAATTTGTGATATTTTTAATCTTGACGTTGGTCGTGGTTTCAGTTTTAACCCTAAGCTTCTTTCAAAAGAGAGGAAAAACATTTCTTATCTGGAAAGTATGCGAGTGGCAGAGCAGATAAGATAATTGAGACCTAAATGTGAGCTGGGATGGAAACAGTCTCTGTTAAGAGTCAGGTCTCATCCGCTTTGCCAGAGTCAGGCGGTGCTTTAATGCATACTAATGCCATGAGTTTTGTCATCCTGTGGAGAACGCCGTGAATTCGGACTCTGCTGCTGCTTTTGCATTAAGAGACGTGAGCCTTTTGCTGTAGCCAGGAGTTTTCTGTCATTTGGGAAGCAGACAGCCAAAAATAAGAGGATTTTCTGGCTCTCCTGCCTGTAACCACATTTTGCTCCTGAGGTGAGGAATAGAAATAAAAATGGTCCCACTCATTCCACTCAGGCAGCTGTTTCTCAGAATTTTTGGTGTGCATTTCTGCGTGGTGCCTTTCCTCTGGGAAGGATCTCAACAGATGATAACAAGCTTTCCATTTTCAGCTCTTCCTATAGCCTTGAAAGCTCCTGTTATGGCTGTAAAGGTTGTGTTTGGCACTTGATGATGGCCCAGGTGAGTGGGAGGTGGTAGTGCAGGTATCTAAAACCAGAATAAATGAGTAACTACTGGAATTACGTTTTTACTACACAAAAGACTTATTTTTACTTTGTTTACTTTAACTCTTCTCTTGCGATTTTCAACTTTGTATTTTAGGGTGGCCTTACCAGAAAGTGCGGAATTTCAACTGAAGTTAGACTCTTACAGAAGCAGACTTGAGAGGGACTTTTTTTTTCTTGCAAAATCAGTGTTTGATTTAGTGTTTTGTTGCAGGAAATGTAGTCCAGGAATTAGACCCGCTGCAGGTGTTGGAAGCTGTAATCCAGAAAAGGACCTGGCTCTTTGTAGCACTGTGTGAACATGACACAAATCAAAATGTACCAAACTTAGATGCTTGAGAGCTGCAGAAATCGCAAGTAAATACGTGATGTACAATAGGAGCAGTGCAAATCCTAAAGGCTGGCTGAATATTTACTTGGAGGAGTGCTCCACATTTCAGGTGTCTTGAGGACCTTTTCTACATTTCAGGTTTCCAGCTGTATGTTTTAGTGAGTTTTCTGCCAGTCTGACCATGTTAGTTTTTAGTGCCTTAGAAGAAAGTAGCAGAAAGTTGCTGACTAAGGCTTGTTCTTTATTTTCTCTTTCCTGGCTGTGCTACCTTAGTATTTTGGAACAACATTGTTTATATTTTTGAACATCCTTACTGTTCCTTGCTGTGCTGAGCCTGAACCAGCAAGAGGTGATCAAATGAGATTGTGGTCTGATCTGTTACACAGCTTATACTGGATCCAGGTTCTGGAGACATCCAGAGAGACAGAGGGACAAGAACTCCAGTCTGCTGACGTGCAAGCTGGTGACTGGAGCCCCAGGCTACCAGTGCAGCTCTGATGGTGTCTAAGGTCACCTCTTTGCAAATATTTTAAGGCGGCTTATATTCAAATGCTATTTATAAGACCAGACTAATTTCTTTCTTCATAATGATGGCCTTTTGACTGATGACAGGGCTGGAATCTGGAAGATCTGGATTCTGTACGCCACTAGTCAGCTGTGTATCCGCAAGGAAGTCGTTTGCTAGCTTTCTGCCTCAGTTTTTTATCTGTATTTAAATGAAAATGAAACAAAACCCGACACCAAACCTAAAGGTTGACTAATACCTGCCTCACAAGGCTGTGAGAGCACAGTTAGTAGCCTCGTGCTGGGAGGTCTTTGGAAAATACTATAGGAATGTTCAAGGGGCTTATTATGGTCAAGGCCCTTGGAATGGGAGACCTGGTTAAGCCTGGATTGTTGTTAGACCATTCATTAAGGAGTCTAAATAGCTGAAACGATGATAGTAGCTGTTCTTCACTTCACCTTCCCTTACCCCTTGTCGATCCAGGCTGCTGCGGTACCGGAGCTCTGCAGTGGGCTGGAGCACAACTGGAGCAGATGTGTTGATGGTTGAGTCTGCCTTGAGCGCCTCTCTTCTCTTGCACGACTGGTTTTGCATGCGGGTCATGTCGTAGCCTCAGTGAATTCTGGCAGTTTAACATCGTGGTGGTTGCTTATTCTGCCACTAGTGAGCCCTTGGTGCCTTCTTGCCAAAAGAAATATTGTATGTTTTTCCTGTGGATCTGCCGAACTCTTACAACCTGCTGTGTTTTCACTTTGTAAATTGAACAAAACATAAAAATCTTATTAGGCAACAGAAATTTTAGTACTTAGTATTGAAAGGTGTAAACCAAATAGTAAAAAGCTCTTTTAAGATTTGGTGATTTTCAAGCTCACGTTGTCTTTTGGCAACCTGTGAAACTTCTGTGTGAATGCTCGTATGGTAGTTTTTTTAAAATTCATTTGGTAGTATATTTGTAAAATATCTGTCAGAATTTTATCCCTTCTGGTCAGCATTATGATAATCAACTATGCAAGAAACGGAGAAAACCTCATTTGAGCAAAGATGGGGTATTTTTTTTATTTTTATTTTTTAGAATTAAATACTTCTGTCAGTCATTAGCAATTATATCTTACTAAACTTTAATAACTTCCTTACAATTCAGAAGCACCACACTCATGTACTTAAAAGTCAAGATACAGCCTTGACAACTGAGGTCTAAATCCAGGCATTTTTATTTGTCTTTGGCTTTTCATCTCTTCATGATTATGTATGTAAGCTGTTTTCTGTGTCTTGACAGATTTCAGACTTACGGACTGAAAGAAAAATACAGACTGATTGAAAAACAGAATTTGTGGAAGTAGGGATCAGAGGGTTGGGAGCATGACATTGATTGTGAATTTTGCATCATGAATCAGTAAATTAACATGAATTTTAAGCTGATGTTACTTCTGAACTAGAACAGCTGTTACTGCAGCCTTTCCTTTCTCCCACTGAGCTGTGTTGGCACAAAATTTTGTGCTACCAGAGTGTGATACAGGTTAGGAGATGGATCCACTACAAAATACCTGTGTGTAGCAAAGCCAGGGGTACAGGATGGGAACAGGCAGATAGGGAATGGGAATGGGACTGGAAGGTAGAAACTTCCTTCTAGGGAAGCAGGGGAAGTACCACTAAATTATACTGGGACTTATCTTTCTTAAAAAAAAATAAAAATTAAAAAAAACAAAATAAACCAATCAAAACAACTCCCCAACCCACAAACCCATACCTCCATTGAGTTTAAGTTAATGAGTAAATTGGGGAGTTTCAGTTTCTGTTTCTGGTGCATTAGCTGGAACCAGCGGTGCTTGTGTTGTCTTGGGCTGCAAACTACAGGGGAAGACTTCAACCAGAATTAATGTGTCCTCCTTTCACTCTATTTTTACCTGGTTTTCTGAAGCAGTTTTTTAGGAAACCCAAGTTTAGTGCTTTGTAGTACTTCTTTGTGAAGAAGAGTTTTGTGTTCAGGTATGTGATAGAAAGAAGGAAAGGCTGTTTTGAAAGGCTGGCATGATTTGCTGTATGTTCGTTATTCAATGTTTTAGAGCCTGGATAGAAAAATATCCCTGTTTTAAAAAGTGAGGGGAAACTCCAAGCAGAAAGTTTGTCTCATAGACACTGAGAATATTGACTAGGAGATGATGACACGTAAGCAAGCAGGTATTGCCAGACACAGAGTTTTCTTTCGTATCTCAGGTATACAGAGTCAAGAAGGTGAAAGGTTATTTCTTAATACGAAGTCCTTTGTGCTCTCGAAGTGTGAGAATTACTTGCAGTTTATAACCAAGAACCTAAAATTAGAAAATGAAGCACCCGTGCATATTAGTTTTCTTCAAATAGACTGATTAATTGATACAAATGAGGGGAAGTTTCTGTTTGTTTTTCTTTGGGAAGCTCTTTAGGTAAGCGGTACAACACAACAGAAATCTTTCCGAGCGCTGCCAAGCCCACCTGCCTTCCAAAGCCGTCTGGGGAATTTGTGGTGAATGTGTAAAGAATGAACCATCTCAGTGAAAGAACATTTGGATTCTGGTGACAGGGCCTCCCCGTCCAAAGAGCGTTTGCAGCTGTTGGCAGCGAAGTTGTGGGTAAGAGTCTCAAGGGTGTATAGAGAGGAAGTCAGAGAACTTTCATATTTATGATCTCTCTCTTCCCGATTGCCTTAAACAACAAGGACAGCCTAATTTGTGTCATCGCTCATAAATAAAGAGCTCTTGCGAAGCTCAGCTGAACGCTGACTGTCTGGATGAAGCTCCCTCTGTATCCTATGCTTTTGTATTCCTGCAGCTGGGAAGCTGTGTAGGAGATGGTAAGATCATGCATGTGAAGAGCTACCGCTCTCATCTTGGGGGCCTGGCAGAGGGAACTTCCTAGTGCAGACTGCTAACGTCGCAGAACCACAAGTGTTTGCTACTACTATTAGTAGAATGGGATGTAGGGTGGAATCTACCTCCCCCCATCTGAGGACTGATCTAAGAAAACTGTTGCAAGGCTCCAACTGACTCAGTGAAGGGATGGTTGTCCTTCTAGGCACCAGCGGTCTGTCCTGGTGAGGGCTCAGCGACTTGGAGGATTTGTGGTGCTTGGTTTGTTTAGTTTGCTAAAAACTCGGGTATTTCAAACCAGGCTTTTGCACTTTGGAGGTTAACTGGTGACCACGGAGCTGCGCTTCTACGCAACAGGGAAGATTTTTGGTTCCTGTTTGGGTCTGCGGCACACCCCGCCCAAGCGGCTGTGCCCAGCAGGTAGTGGGTGGGTTAAAACAACCTCCGTGACCTGGACCCGTCTCCAGGTCTGAGTGGGTTTTTAATTGGTCTCCTTAGTGTCAGGGTACCAGTAGAGCACAACATTTTTTTTTAATAACTGTCACGTGATTTGTTCTGTCTTCTCAGAGGAAAAGCTGTTTGCAGCATGGAGGGGTTTTTCTGTTTGTGAACTTGGGTGTGCTGCTGCTTTCTTAGAGGGCAGGTCAAAGGAGGACACGTTGCCTTCTTGCTGGAAGCTGCCAAAGATTTTGGAGGGTCTTTGCTGCTTTTGCATGTTGCTCGGATGTCGAGGACCACCTTTGGAGGGGGACATCTGCACAATGGAGCTCTGCTTTTACATTATCCTAGGTTTCCTTTAACTTTTTCTCCTTTGCTTACTTTCATTATCTTCCTTTACATTTTATGTACAAAAAGTGAAGATCAAATACATTGAAAATCTTCTCTTTAGAAGACTGCATGTTCAGGGGAGTTTGGTTCCTGTGTTTGCATAGCAGCAGGATAAATGAGCATCCTGATGCTCTACACTGAGATTTAAATTTTACTTTTTTTTAATGAGACATCTGAGTGGTGGGAGCAAACCTCAGAAATAAAATCTGATTTTCTGTTTTATGACCAGGCAAAATATTTTGGAATTAAAAGCAAAATTGAGGTTGAGTAGACTGATGATTTTTTTCTTCTTTTTTTTTGTCTTTTTTGAACTGCTTGTAGTAAGAGCTTATTTTATGTAATTACTGGGCCGTGACTTTAAATTCTGGGCAAGACTTTGTGGCTTGTTAGCATCAAGTTCAGCTTCTGATGTTGCAATGAAGAAGGAAGTGAGTGTGTGCGTGGGGCGGGGGAGAACGAAGCACTTCTGCCTGGCCACATAAGGTGGGAATTGCAGCTGGCTGGTTATTTTTAGCTTCTAACTACCTCATTGTGAATGTGAATATTTTTTCTTTTTTTTTATTTTTAATCACAGTATTAAGTAAATGAATCTGTCAGTACAGTTACTGTTTGCAAGAATTTCTTTCATATCAAAATGTACAAAACATGGATGATTTCTTCACCCTTATTTTATTCATTAAATCTTTAAGTCTTTTTAAACCTCAAAAGCGGCGGGACCGGGTGTGATGCATTTCACAAATATTTCTATCTGCTGTGGGTTCTGGCAGTTGTGCTTCCATAGCTAAGAATGTGGGCACAATAAGGACTGCAAGGAAAGGTGAGACCTTACAGATCAGCCTCTGTAGCTGGAAGATCACAGAAGCTTAATTACAGGAAAAAAAGGAAAAATAGCGAATCTGATTTTGTTCCCTCTGTGCAAAAACATGCAACGATGTGGTCATCAGGACTTTTTCATGGGTAGGAGGGAGAGGCAAAAGATAACCATCAATTTCCATCCGTGTGTTTTCCAGTCACTTGCTGCAGCAGTGATTCATTTTTGTTCGGTCGTTCATCCTGGCGTGAAGAGAGACAAGACATATAGAACGTTTCCATTTTAAGCTCTTCAGCATAATGGATGAGTAGACTTACCCTTCCTATGTTGATTTTTGCCACAATGGGTGAGCTTTCCTTCCTGGGATCAGTCTGTTTTGCTGCACTGGCCTGAAATACCCGCCTCTGAAAGCTCTTGGTGTGCTATCAGGACACTGATGGAAGAAAATGTTCTAACCATTTTGCTTCAGGGTTGCTGATCTTAAAATGCACTGTTAAAAATAACAACTTTTCTGAGCGCGTACAGCAATGTTTTCCTGGCTCTCTGCCTCTTCCCTCCCCATACTAGATGCCATTAAAGGCTACCAAACCCAGCAGTGCCCAAGTCAAGTGCATTTGCTGCAGCATTGGTAGTGTTTATTCCAGGCTTTCTTAAGGAAAATTAAGGGAGTTTTTCATAGCTGGAAGCCTGCCATGGCTTAGCATGCAAGCGGTAGTAGTGCGCGGATACCTTTTCTGCACCAGGTAGTATCCTTCCACCTCTGATGACAAGAGCTTGAGGATACTTCATTGAGCCCTGGTCCCCAGCTCCACAAATGGTGCTGCTGCTCTTTGTGAGGAGTAGCTGTGAAACCATCAGGTCATTTCAGAAAGACTGGTAAACTGCGTTTGGACTTCGAGTGCCGTCCCCATCTGCTGACCTTTCACAACAGCTTTCAAACCGGCAGTGATCGGAAGAGATGAAAAGCTTTCTGTGTACAGGGGAAGGTACCCTGCCAAAATTTTGGGAGTGAAAAGGCAGAGGTAGTTACTACTCATGGTAATCTCTAATATACAGCATGGCACTTCCATGACAGTGAAACGCTGCCATGTTGGGGTACCAGGACATGTAGTTTCTGCCCTCCTTTGTTATTAAGCAATGTAGTTTGAAATTATTTTTATACTGCTTTAAACTATCTCTTGCTGACTCAGTTTAGCCGTGAAAGTCTGGAGACTTCTGATCGGGTGTATCCTAGATATCATTATTTCCTCTGTTACTGAGACATCTCTTTTCATGTTGGTCTTGAAAGATTTGCTGCTCTCACTATCTTTTTCTTTCCCCAAAGACCATTTCTTTAATGGAGCTCATACTGGGCTCTGTCTGTCTTTTGTGAGTACGTTTGCGGTGACTCTTCTACATTTTCTCCTCAAGAAGCTGCATTGAAACCTACAGCATCTGATATGAAATAAGACAGACCTGATGGTGAATGCTTTCAATTACTGGTTGCATAAACCAGCTCTGGAAGGAAGTACAGGGCTAAGAGCGGCAGAAGTCTATGTAAGAGTAGCTAAATTCCTTGTAGCATTTCCAGAATCTTTCTATAGATAATCTGGGCATATTCCACTGTTTTCAGAAGCAGCTTTAAAATTTTATCCTCCCTCCAAAATTATGTGCCAAATGGTGCATTTACTGAATTGAATCATGAAACCTCTGGGGGTTATAATGGAAATCTCGAACCCGTATGTGAGGCTGCCAAATCTGTCTGCTGAAGTGTGTCCCTTACAGCAGGTAGTTAAGAAGCTCTGCAGTCTGGGTTGGGGCTGACTTAAAACCAGAGTTCAAACCCCCTGAAACTTCCAAGGGCAAATGCAAACTAGAAAGCAACCAACATTTTTACTGTGGAATACGTTTGTAATGCTCAGAAGCTGGCCTGTAATTAATTTCAATTATGGTATATTTTAATTGACTGTCAAAAATGTGCTTCGGGTGAATTTGGTGAGCTTTCCTTTTTGTGCTGGTCATCTTGTTCCTCAGCCTTGAAGTGCTTGTGTTCTGTCTGTCCCTGGTTTGAAAGATACTGCAGCCTTTTGATAGTACTGGTTTCTGTGTAGCCTTTAAAGTCTGCTGGGTTTGTTTAGCATTTGTCTTGGGTTACCCTTTGAGATTTACAGAGTGTTTTGTGTTTGTTTTGACTGTTCATTTATCTCTCTCAATAAGTCCAGTCTCTTCTGGCAGTGGGTAATGGGACGAGAGGATTAGAATGCTCTCAGAGCCTGTGTTTGGAGTGCTGAGCTTCAGGGTCCACACTCAGATTATTTTTCCCCTCATTGAAAGGGCTGTAAAATTAACATGATGACAGAAATTAAATAAATGGTTAAATGTCTTAATCATTCCGACTGTTTGTACTTCCCTTCTGCTCCTGGGGTATTGGCCCATCGGTGACAAAACACTCAAATAGTTCTGCTCTTGCATAGTGGTGGAGCTTCCTCCGCTCAGCTTGGCTGTTCGCTTGTAAGCTGGATGCTGACATTTCAGTTGCAGGTTTGGAACTATTTTACACTCTGCAAACGCAAATGTTGCTGGTCATCTTTACAGCGTGGCGGTTGGTTAATAAATACACACATGACAAGCTGGGGGGTGATGCCTGCTCTCTTATTCCTGACATGCCACAGAAATGATTCTGTTTTCCTGAGTCACGCTCAGAGAGAAGTAACCTACGTGAAATGGTTTTTTAAAACACTATTTTAAACTGCCAAAGCTCATACTCGGCTCTTGACCAGAAGTATGAATGATGCAATGCTGAGTGCTGGTGGCCTTTACCTTAAAGAATTTATGCAGTTGTACTTTAGGGAGGGCTTCTAAGCAGCAGTTTGAAGCTGTACGTGTTCTCTATGTGTATAGTCAGGTAGCTGAATCATACTCTATTGAAAAGGACAGTTTAGATCTAGTTATCGATCCGGTACCAGCACACGTGAAAATCTTTGGATCCTCTCTTCATCCAGACCAGGTGAATGTAGAGCTGCAGTATAAGATTCCTGGTGCCTCTTAGTGTAATGTAGCCTAGAGTTACGGGTGGACGTGGTCGTATTGAAAACAGTTCAATGCAGAGCTCCTTCTGCATCCTGCAAGGGCACCTCAGGGATGCTCTGCTTTGTGAGCACTGTCGGCTGGGAAGTAAACTGGCACAACCAGATCACTGCACAGACTTGGCAGGTGCTCTTCAGGTGGAACTTCTGGTGATGACTGACAGCATGTGCCCAGCAGCACTGGTTGTTCGGAGATCCTGCTGAATCTTAAACCTTCTTGGTTCTGGAAAATCATTTTATGTAGGTCTTGTGAGCGAGTGGCACAACGGTGCTGTACTTTTTTCCTGGAACCTTCTTGCGAAGTTGCTTCCTGGAACTTTCTTCAGACTCCCATAGATCTGTTTGACAAATTTATCTTGTTTTGTTTCATGTTTCACTGGTGCTTCTTGTAGCAGAACACAAATAGGTGAGAGCAGACTTCTGCACTGTCTGTGTAGGTCTCCCCATCTAATGCACTTTTCTCTTTGAATGGATTTACATATGTAGAAGTTTTGGTTATAATGTTCAGATTTTGTATCTTCATCTCATCAATATAGCACTGATTGCAGCTAGAAACAAGATATTGGGTGTATTAATCTGATTGTGTTGACATCATTTGATTCTGCCTCGGGATTGAATGAACGCTGCTTTGCAATTAAAGGTCACGTGATGTCTGAAAAGAGGAAAAAAAACCTGATAAGATTGGTATTTTCCTTTGGAACTAAAGTCAGGTGTAGATCGCTACAGTGCGGGTCTCTGCTTTCCTTTGTTGCTACCAACTGTAATGATCTTGTACTTTGGCACAAACCCTTAATTTATTGTTAACATTTACAGAGGAGAATTCCAACCACTCTCTATCAGGTGCTATATGAAAATCCCCTGATCAGGAATCTTTTAAAGAAAATTCAACAGTTGGAAAAAAAAAATAAAATCATCTTAATCTATGTCTGATGCTGGCAAGGGGGTTCTGATGGTATTGGGTAAAAGTGCATGTTGTTGTAGTCAGCTTTGTCACCTGAAACAGACTCACTTGTGCCACTGATTTCAGAATAAGCAACTTATTATAATGGAGTGAAAGTTTCCAGTTACTACTTTGAACTTGCTCGTACACTTCTCGTTACAGTGCTGCTGTGCTGATTAAGCTCTTGTCAACAGCCAAGTACTAAGTATTAGTAATCTCTGTCCTGGTTGACATACTTCTGTGAATTTACTACAAAGGTATTGAACTATTCAAATGTAGTGCCACATTTAGTTGAGGAATATATATTTAAGTTCATGCTTGGAGGAATTGATTACCAGTATAAATATTGCAGATAAATGGGGTAATATTCCATTTTAGAGAAAGTGTCTTGTCTTAAGGGAGCTAATGACTGGTCCGTGGTTGTACAGGGAGCCTCTGTGACTCTGGGAGCGGGACTCAGTACGACCACACTCCCTCTTACAGACTGTTACTGGGATAGCAGATGAGTTGTTGTGGTTTTTTTGTACTTGGCTACCAGGGCTTGTACTCTTTGCAATAATTTTCACAGTGAAAACCAGTGACTCTTATTCTGTGTCAGTGGTTTTGTGTAAGCAACTGTCTTTCCAAGGAGTTTGTCCTAATGGGCTAATAGGGTGTTGCTGGTTGGTGGTGGATTTACCTTCACTCTGTTGCTGGATGAGGATGTAACTTTTAGGTATTCAAAAGTGAGGTGGAATTTCTCTTTTGTCCTACTGGATTTTTATCAAGAGTCCTGGTAACTCAAGAAGGCCACCCTGTACTCTCTGAAGGTGAGACTACTACTATGCAGTAATTCTAGGAGCCTGAGGGCTTATCTGGAAGTGTTACTGGTTTGCTACTCGCACACAGATGTTTGAGCAATCATCCTCAGATTAGAAGTCAAACCCAGAAATGTATCATAGCTTGAAGCACACAACCAATGCTCCAAGACTGACTGAACCTTTGTAGAAAACCTACATCCTCCCAGTTTCCTTGCAGCTGTATTGGCCATAGAGTAAAAATGTTGAAATTTGTCTAAAATAATTTCATAAAAGTTTGTCTTGGATCTTGAAGTAGTAGTGCCCTCTGAAGTTAAAATTAATTCTGTGTTGTCACTGAAGTTGCCTTCCTTCATTAGAAGGTCATCTGGTAATTTGACCTGACCTTTGAAATCCATATTGTTCTGACGGACCAACCTCAAACCGAGAACTCATGTAAATTTAAACTTTGCACATCACAGTCGCTCTCTTATAGAAGGTAGTAGCAGGCTTTTTGGAAAGTAAGAGAAGCAAATGTAACCAGGTTCAGGACAGATTGGGTTTTACTCCTGAGGCCCATCTAGAGGCTGTTGCTGCTGTGGATGTCTCCTCTGAGAGGTTTTTGTGGGGTCATCAGGCATCTCAGAGGAGGAGCAAAATGAACCGGCTGTGCGGTGTGAAGGCTCCAGCTGTCAACAGAGTCCATGAGAAGTGTCTCTGGGATAGGGACCACCTGGGGACAGCAGGAGGAGTGTCCTGGTTGGAACTGAGGCATTTCTAGTGTAGTGGTTTCGAGGGGAGAGAAAGCGGAAGGTGTGGATGAGTTAAATCCTTTGTAGTTCAGATAAGACAGAAACTGGGGGCAGGGAGCTGCAATTATTTTAAAATTTGGGGAGGGACAGATGTGATCGGGGATGATACAGTTAATGATGCAGCGCTTGAAAGTGCAGGCAAGTGCTGTAGGGTGTTGAAGTTCTGTTGTGTATTTACTTTCCTTCTTCAAAATGTCCTCAAATTCATTCAGTTAATTTAAATTAGTTTCTCTTTCTTCCAGTTTCTTTGCTCCTTTAGTGTATCTTGACAAAATTTATGTTGCATTCAAATTAAACTGGGGAATGTTTTCCCAGAATAATATTCCTAATTGTAATGTCGTATTTGAAATCTTCAGTCAGTATGTTAAATATAATATGCATTTATTGATAGAAGTTATTTCTTCTCATTTGTGTGGGTACACACATAGTCAGATCACTGCTTCCATCAGTGGCTGCCTAACTGGTTCCTAGAAAATAGAGGGGAATTTCCTACTGTGACTCATTGTAGAAGTAGCAGATGCTACATGCTCTCAAACTGTTTATGGTAGTTTCTGGTGTCTCAATAAATGTAATTGAGTGTTGAGGACTCAAATATATTGTATGACCTTAATGATTACAAGCTGCTACTGTTTCTCCCCTTTTTCACGAGGACACGAGTGAAATGTTTATCAAGGGTGTTTCCCATTTCTGTTCTTTAGCACTACTGTGAAAATGTGTTGTCACTTTGAAATTTCATTTTTGCCCTGCTGTTACCAGGGAAGGGCTCTAGTTTTAGTACTTAATAGGTCTGAGGGACCTTCCCTGTCTTTGTTGTTTTTTGGTTTTACACTCTTCGACCCGAGGGCTTAAAGTGACTCTCGAGCCGTATGCCTCTCACAAGCAATTCAAGCACAACTCTCTTTTCAGGAGTAGCTGCTGTCCCTGGCAACGGGGCTGTGCTGCTCTGTAGTTTCTGGGTAGCTGCAGATCTCAGATACAGAAGTGATTCTGCAAGTGCCAGCAAACTCCCAACGTCAGTGCCTCTGAAGGGTTGAAGAATGTGTTCTGGTGTAGCTTCACAATTGGTGTGGTCACATTAGGGTGTGCAGAAGCCTAAGGAGGATGGAGTTAAAGGTCTCACGGGACTGTGCCCAGCAGGGATGCCCACCTGTAACTGGTGTTTCTCTGCAAACTGGGAGCTGAAGAGCTGCTTGGACTGGAGGTGGTAGAGATGCCTGCTTTGGAACACAGCTCCCCCTGGTCTGCCATCTGAAGAGGCAGAGTGAGAGGTGAGCGTGGAGGAGGAGAGGCCAAAGGCAGTTTGAAAGGCTGTCTAAGGGAGTGGCTCTCTTGCAAGCTGAACTCGCAAGATACAGAGCTCCCGCTTGCAGAGTCCAAGAATCAGTTCTTCAGCATTATGCAAATAAATCCAACCTACTGCTTCAGAAGCTGACGTGCCTGTCTCTTCCAGTGTGGAGGTCTGGATTCCCATGAAGAAATCTTGCCTGGAGGTGCACAAGGTGCTCCAGAGAAGCCCTGGAGTGTCAGCAGAGTGCTGTCATGTCCAGACCCACTTCCGAATCCAGGAGAGCCATAAGGCTTGCCCTGCTCCCGGTGAAGTGAGGACTGGCCTGCAGAGGGTGGAGTGTAAAGCTTTGGCAGCAGCTGAATGGCAGCTGGCTGGGCTGGTGGCCTGTGGGGCTCAGTGGTGATGTCCTACCCAGCTCCGTTGTGTAGTAGAAGCTGTGGTCATTTTGTGCTTGGGGAATGTTCCCTGAATTTGCTCCCTTGGTTGTCTAGAATGTGTGGTATTTGTCTTCCTGACGTGTCTTAGGAATATATGTTAGTGAGGTTTGTCACGTTAGGAAGGTTGCCCATCCTGGTGTTGGTAGCTAATATGGAAGTGACCAGAAGAATACTGGCTGGGCTTTCCTCGATCACTGGTATTTAGATGCAGTGTTAGGAGGACAACTTTTTTGTTCAGAAACACCAAACGAGCAGTGTATGCTTCATCATCTTGGGCACACAGGGAAATACCTGAGGAAGGATGGAACGATGTTGTTCCTTGAGGTTTTCATGGGAAAAGGGCAAGTCCTTTAAGTGCTTTTCCTACTACCAGTCATGCTGACTGGTGCCTCCTCTAGATTGCAGAAATGGGCTTTTCCTGTAGTTACAGCAGAGCGAGCAAGCCACAGTTCTCAGTGGAAAACTTGCAGTGTTGCATTTGGGACAAGAAGCCAATTTTGCAAATCTAGACACAATCAGCTGTTCCCAGCCCGTTCTTGTGGTGGTGAGTGGAGCAGGGAGGGGTGCTCGTCCCTGCCATGCCGTGGAAAAGGGGAAGCCTGGAGCTGAACCTCGCTGCCGCAGCACACTTCCTTAGCACAGCAGGACTAGAAGGTAGTTCCTCTGTCCCTTGCATGTATCTTTATTAAGGAGTTTAAGCACAGTATATAGGTTTGCTCCGTAAGCTCTCTGTGCTCTTTCATATTCTCTGCAAAAGTTTGTTTCTGACCAAGGGAAGATGTCGTTGTGTTAGTTTTTATCACCAGTGTCTGCATACAACATAATTTCAAGTGGTTTGAAGCTTCTACGTTGTCTGGTTTTTGTTTGTTTGTTTTTTATTTCAGTGGGATTGTTTTTTACGAAGTCACAGGATACTGAAATTTGTCTATGTGAGAAACGTTTAGCTCTGATGTACATTGTTTGTGTACAAATACCTGATGTCTTGGGTATTTTTCCTGTAGTTGTGCTTCCAAAAGTGTTGATTCTGCTCAGTATTATGAATATTATGATGAGAAAAATCACAAAACTGCATGATTATTTGATACCAAAGTGTTGGTCAGAAGAGTTCAGTGCAGCTTCCCCTGAAGGGTTTCTTTCCTTGGAGGTAACAGCTTTAAAACTAAATTGTATGTGTGAAATTGTTGGTAGCTCTGATAATCCTTATAAGACCTTCATTCTTGTCATACTAGATATAGTTATACATTTATGCTGTGTATAGATTAGTTAGGGAGACCCAGAAATGAGTTCTTCCCCCAGGCTTCCTGCCTCGAGTAATGGGAGGAGTGACTGGATGCTCCAGTACAATAGTGACCCTGGTGCAGTTGAATTTCTGAAGCCCCCCGATCTCCTTTAGAATTTTGGGCTGATGTGACGGTACATTAAAATACTGAACTATCATGAATTTATTAGTTAATGCTAGAATTTTTCATTCTTCTAATTTGTGGTAAGCATAGGATTGTTCAGGTTGGAAAAGACGTTTCAAGATCGAGTCCAACCATCAACCTAACTCTACCAAGTCCACTGCTAAACCGTGTCTCTCGGCACCACATCTACACAACTTTCAAACATGTGCAGTGATGGCCATTCAACCACTGCCCTGGGCAGCCTGTTGCAGGGCTTCACAATCCTTTCAGCGAAGAAATTTTTACTCATGTCCGACCTAAACCTCCCCTGGCGCAACTTGAGGCCGTTTCCTCTTGTCTTATCACTTCTTACTTGTGAGAAGAGCCCGACCTCACCTGACTCCAGCCTACTTGCAGGGAGTTGTTGAGAGCGATAAGGTCTCCCCTCAGCCTACTTTCCTTCAGACTAACTATGTAATATGCCCCAGTCTGCAGAAAAATATACGTCATTCATAGAGCATCTCAGAAAGGTGTGCTTAAAATTGGGCAGAACAAAATAATGGTTCTTCCAGGCTAACCTACGATTGAGAAGCTGTCTCTGATAACAACATTAATCACTTAGACACTGTAGTGTATAGAAAATACAGAATTATCTTTTAGTATTTCAGTCAGCTTTTAATTTCTTGCCAAATAATGTAGTAAAAAAAATTTAAAAAAATCTAACAACTCTAATCTAGCTAAGGTACAGAATTGGTTTTTCTCATAGTTTAGCTCCTAGTATCCCCTTAGGTTCATTATGCTTTAGATGCTGAATCCATAAAATAGGGCTGTTAATATGGACATGTGGCACCAAGAGCTAAAATAGTGCTGGAGACTTTCAAAAACTGATAATTCCTTGATTTATTCATGAAGCAGGGAGGATAACTCTTGAAAATTTGATCAGATGCCAGTTCCTTCAGTAGCCACTCGATTCAGAAACCTTTTTATAGCTGTGTGAACATCTCTGAAGACTGTTGGGCTTAATTAATGTTTAAGGCACTTGAACAGAACATGTCATGAAGAGGGAAGCTTTTCGAAGGAAGCGTGGGGAGGCAGCAGGAGTTTTGCTTCAGGGAATGGGAAGGCAAACGATGTACCAGCATTTGAGTTGAGTAAGTTTGTCTATTTTCTCACTTAAAAAAAAAAAAGAGAGAGAGAGAGAAAAGAATCCCCTGGTTTGTGCTTTTTAGAGAATTGCTATTTGGTGTGTTGAGTTGACAGGTGTGTGTGAAGAATCCTTCATATGGACTTTCTTTTAAATATCTAAAGGCAATGCTAGTATAAAAAAAAAAATAGGGTGGCCTTGCTAAAGTATGTACCCCTCAAATAAAAGTTTTGTTTCTGTAGTGTGAGTATGGCTAAGCTCTATAAAATGGATATTCACAGTCAGTCATAACATTTAAATTTCTCCCTCCTACAAAACAAAATAATATTTGTATTCTCTCAAGGGCCGTGTGCGGGGACCCTTTCTCTAACCATCTTTTTCTTGTGCATAAACCTGTTATGGATCCTAAAATGAGTATTTTTTCATGAACGCTGACGGTTTTCTGCACAAATGCCTTCAGTGTGATGCAGAAAATTATCAGGCAGTAGAAAACCCTTATTCTGTGGGCATGTTCAGCGCTTCTGCTGCTGTCCTAAGGTTGTGTGATATTCCTTTTCTCAGTAGAAGGTTGTTTTCACGTATTGAAAGTATGCTTACTAAATGTATCAAAAAGCCTCAAACCCTGTTGCCTGGTTCTTCCTCCTCAAGATGTACTTCTTCAAAGTCTAAATTATTAATGTTAAAACATCAAGTGGGGAAAAAAACCCTATAATCACATGGTAGACATTGTTACATAGATGTTTGTATAAATTTATCTGGGGGGAAAAAAAATGGATTATCTCTTCCTCCTCAAGATGTACTTCCTCAAAGTCTAAATTATTAATGTTAAAATATTAAGTGGGGAAAAAAGCCCTGTAATCACATGATAGACATTGTTACATAGATGTTTGTATCAATTTATCTGGGGAAAAAAAAATGGATTATTTCTGAAGGAGTTGCCTTAATATTGTGAAGGGTGTGTTTTTGTGGCTGCCTTAGATCCCTGTATCTCACATTAATACATTTCTGAGAGGAATTTGAATGGGGTATCCATGCCCAAACAGATGAGGGGCTGGCCTCTTGAACTGATGGGAGAGAAGAGATGTGGGAAAAGAGACGTTTTAAGCAGCGCTCCCAGTGGGAAAAAGACTTTGGTTGTGTCAATAGAAAGCAGAACTGGAATGGACTGACAGAAATGACTGCCTCTTTCTGATTTAAGTCCAAGCACATCTCCTGCAGGGGAAAATACTCTTGGCAAAGACGTTACTAGCGATGAAAGCTTTACTGTAGCAGTTAGGCTTAGTTGTCTTTAGATAAAAACCTCATGTATTATTTAATCTCCATTCAGGCTCTTTTTTTTTTGTTTGGTTATAAAGGTGACAAGTAGGGCATCAAGATCCTATCAGTGAATGATCTTTAGATGTTTTATTCAGCAAAAAAACCCCATTTTGGTTTTTGTTAGAAAAGTTTAATGGCTTAATTGTGGGAGATTTAAGATTATTTTATGACACTGAAATTCTCCTACAGTTGTCAAAGGCTGCTTTGTTTAGTGTTGCTGCCAAGGCAGGGCTTGAAGAAAAACACAGTGGAGGATATTTTAATAGAAAATAGGGAGTTTCTGTTAAAAATTAAGCTCTGTAATGTAGATGTAAGGATGCTCAGCCATATCTGGTGGGTTTTTTTGTTGTGGTTTTTTTGTTTATTTGGTTTTTGGTTTGTTTTTTTGTTGTTTTGCTGGGTGGTTTGGTTTTTTTCCTGCAAAGACAGCCTTCCTGCAGCGGAGAATATAAGTAGACAATTGTTTAAGTAGGGCCTTGCCCACGCAGCAATGTCAACTTGTGCTATTTTATCTCAATATCTGCCCAAATAAACAGAGCTTTAAGTGGTCAAGTGATGCCTGAACATGTGTCCCTTGAAATCAATAGACCATAGCCACTCAAGTGGCCGTATTTTAGTCCAGAAGCAGGGTAAAGCTGGATGTGTTTGGTTTGTATACATGGGAACCTTGCAACACAGCTGCTCTTAGCTCAGCAAAGCTAGTGCTGGAGAACGAGTGGGGACCAGTAAATAGGCACCAGTACTGAGCTGCAGCCTTGTAGGTGACAAGATTCGTGGAATGCTCATGTGTTATGCGTTTGCTTGATATTTTGTTTAGTGTGTTATCCATAGTAACTAAGCTTCAAATTAATAACTTATTCCCAGAACATCCTTGTTTGACAACTCCAAGGAGCTTTAAAAAGCGTAACTGGAATTTTTGTGTTAGATAAAAACAAATCTACAGAAGGAAAAGTGATTTTTTTTTTTTTCTTGCTCATGTAGAAGCTGTTGCCCCAGGAATTTGTCACAAAATAAAGAATAAAAAGACTCTTAATCTATTTCCCATCTTTAGCTGTTATTCACTCTCAACATTGTTGGAATATGCTGAAGTAACATCAAATAGAACTATAATTTTTGGCAAGGATAATTTCTTTATCAGGATCAATAAATGTAGCTTAAACCATTTTTCATTACTAGTCAGATTATGAAAAAGTTTGGGGTTGGATGGTACGAGCAGGTGGATTTTTTTTCAAGGAAAGGAAATACTGAACTGAGATGACAGAAGGAGTAAATGTGCTGGCTTACAGTGGGAGCCTGATGGAGCTTTATTGTCAAACTCTGGCTCAGGAAAAGGGGACTGCTGAAGTAAATCTGTAGGGAAATGGTTATAGTGGGAGGCGGGGGGGTGAGGAGTTGGGGGACTGGGAAGGAGTTGTGATGAACTTGTGTCTTATTGTGAAGGATGCTGAACTTGATCTCAGAGATGGGAACAAAAGCCCATTGAGTGACCAAAAGTAAATAACCTCTCTCTAGAGGAGGTGGTTCTGTGTTTTCGCTTTGACACTGGTCTCAGGCAGTCCACAGTTGTCTTCTGAGGTGCTGTTTTCCCCTGCTTTATTTTCAGTTTACTTTCATGTTGATGTCTTCTCCTACATCTAACACTTTTATTTCTTTTTCTGCTTTATTTCTGCTGCCTTTTATTTTCCTGTCTCTGTTGTGGGATATTGTCGTCGGATAATACAAGATCTTTGATCCTTAATTTCTGTTGTGACATTAGTACTTTTGGCGTGGCTTTCTGCCATTGTCTTTATGCATCCCCAACACTCCATTTCCCTTTTTGACTGCCTCTGCACACTGAGCAGATGTTTCCAAAGAGCTGTCGACAGCAACCCCCAGGTCTTTTTCCTCTGTGGTTACAATTAATCTAAAATTCAGCAGTGTGTGCGACTAGCTGAAAAGATCACTACTACTGTGTGCTACCCTGCTTGTGTAACAAATGCGTTTCATCAGCCACTGTTCTGCTGCTGACTTCTCTCAGGTCTGAGCCATTCAAGGTGGACCTGACCGTGTTTGTTTTTAACCTAATGATTTCATCACCCTGCTATAAATAAATATTATCTACAAGATAAGTGACTGAAAACTACGCGGTGTTGTTAAATTTAATGTATACAAATCTGTGTCATTACGCTAGATGCCTCCTCAAAAATAGCAAACAACTAAATGGCTGTCTTGGTGACTATCCAAAATAGTAAATTGTCGTTAGAGCGAAAATAAAACTCAGTCGTATCTTATGGCAGTCTCTAAATGGTCTCCTTTTCCTACGTGGTGTTTACCAATAAGGCTGGATTTCGTTGCTTCATTGCTGTTGAACGCGCACATTCCAATATCAGCTGCCGGTTCCTTAACTGCAGAATACAGAAGTACAGATACTTCCAAATTATTTTTTAGGGTAGTGTTTTCTTTTGTTTTCTTTGATAACCTTCTGGTTTTATTTTCTTATTTTTAGTGAGGTCTCTGATCTGAATTTCTCTCATCTGTTTGCTCCTGCCCTCAGTTGCTGGTGTAAATGTTGGCCACTGCCACCCACAGAAGACTGCTTTATAGAGTGCCCCTTTGTCCCTTAAGCCACCCTCCCAAATCCTGTCACCTTTCATTTTTGTGCAGATACGGAAAAATCTGGTACGATTTAGGTACTCTGCGTAGAAGTTGGGCCAGCATTTAATAAGTTTGACTCTCCCCTCGTAATTTTCTTTCACTGACTGTAGGTCTGCAGATGATTCCAGCAGGTAGCCCAGCAACCAGAGAATTTAAGTTTTGATAATCATTTCTGTTACCAATATCCACAGTGACTTCTGCAACATGAGGGTGTCATTATTGGGAATTACAGCAAAGGCAGATGCACTCCATGGCTTTGCTAAAAGCTTTTCAGTTTGGTTGGAAGGGGACTGCTTCTTGCTGTAGCCATTATGTTCATAGCATAGCATATTGCACTACTGAAGTATCTCATAAAATCCTCTGTTGCCATGGTGATCTACCTTCCCCCTTTCCTAAAAGGACCCACTAGGTCCTGGGAGACTGAATCTACTTTCTTTGCCTGTGAGAAGATTAGTCACATCCCTTATCTTACCCTTATTTCTATCTTGTTTTCTTGAGGACACCGAGTAGGTTTTGCTTACTGATTATTTTTTTCACTCCCTCTGGCTTTAACATTCTGAAATATTAAATCTGAACGCTTTAAAACTCATTGGGGATATGCCTGTACATGAGGCTGTGGTACTGAAACTTGCGTTTTGAGTTCCAAGTGGAAAAAATGAAATTTAAGCATAGATTACCTCAAATGAGAATTAATGCCAGTTAAAGCTGTATATTGTGACTGCAATGCTAATAAAAATGTGTATTAAAAAAAAGACAGTATGCTGAGGGCACAGGTGCCTGCCAGGTTGCTTTTCTTAGCCCAGCCTCTGCTCATCTCCCTTTGGTTGGACCAAAGCGGTTTGTCTGAAGAAGGCTTGGAGCTGACCTGCAAAGGGCTGGCGCTTCATGAGCTCAGTTCATCTTAAACATCTGATTCCAGTACCCAGTGAAGCAAACTTTTTATTTTGTTAAAGCTGCTAAAAATCTGCATTAAAGCATGTTAAGGGCCTGTTCTCACCAGATAATTCCAAAGAAAAGAAGGCTGAAATCACAGACCTGGACCTTTCCGTTACTCAGTTATTGAAAGAGTCTGAGTGCTGTGTATTGATGTCTAATGGGAATGATGACACAGTGTGGTGAGATGTAATTTCAGCCTGAACTCAGAATTTTTTGTCTGTTAAAGCAAAAACAGTTCAGCAGTTTGTTTTCTTGGCTTATTTGGGTGTTTTTTTCTTCCAGTTTGACTCTGGAACTTGTAATGGATACACTTGACGAGGTATTGAGGTTGGTTTTTTTCTTTTCCCTGTTGTGCGTGATCTCCGTGAGCAAGTAGGCGAGTGTAAGGAGCCATTCATCATTCCTGATTATAAACTCGGCTGAAAACTGGCATCAGTCGCTGTGGGTTTTCTTTCTGTCTCAACAACCTGTTCTGCGAGCTGGAGAATACGGGGTTTCTGACTTCAGTGTTGGCTTTGAAACATCCTGGTGTCTTACACACCAACCTATTAACAACACGGTTGTTTTCTTAGCTGATTTGTCAATTGCTATGAGTTAGTAAAAGGCAGTGACAGTGTATTAATTAAGGAAAATACGGTTGTCCCCTGAAGGGGTGACTGCAGCACTCCACTGGTGAGCTGTCAGGGTCTTCAATAACCACCCAGAAACCTCCTCGTGAAGAGAAAATAAGTGTGTGTAGGCATCAGGATGAGATATTAAATTAATTATTTTTTGATAAACGAATAGCCTGAAATGACCACTTTTCTTGAAAGTCTCACTGACTGAAACTCCAATGGAGATGTTCGGGTAGCCTTGCTGCCGGAGGGTTTCGGCAGTGCAGGCAGGAGCCGTTCCTGCCCCTGGCTGTTTGTTCCTGTTTGTGTGGATAGATGTGGAGTGGGACTGGGAACAAAATCTGGGAAGAAAATGACCCATTTTCGATGGGTTGTTAACTATCTGGATCAGCTCCTTGATCAAGTGTGGGGTCGTCCAAGGGGCTGTGCTAACCACGATGGAGAGGGAGGCAGCTGCTGAGAACAGTTCATGAAATGCTGATAGAAATTTG
Organism: Baryphthengus martii; assembly: GCA_013396935.1. Taxonomy (NCBI): domain Eukaryota; kingdom Metazoa; phylum Chordata; class Aves; order Coraciiformes; family Momotidae; genus Baryphthengus; species Baryphthengus martii. Next base: position 196,120 of record VWZK01022233.1, read on the forward strand.
TCTCTGGAATCCAGTCCTGGGTGTTTTTCATGCCTTGGTAAATTAAAATGAAGTTACCCAAAGCAGCGTGGACGAGCATGGATATATAACTCTATTAGATTACATCTGAATTAGCCAAAACAACTTGAGCTGTGTTCTAGAATCCCAAACTTCAATTTGGGGAGTGTTAATACAGGAAAACTCCTGGGGTCATACCAAAATATGGCTCCAGAATGCTGGAGCAATCTGATGCAGTGATGCTTGCTGGGTTTTGCAGGAGGTCTCAAGCAATTTTCAGGAAAGTGGTGGTCCCAAGTGTGCATTAGTGATGGGAAATGCCTTCAATCTGGACTAATATACATATTAGCACACTCCTTTCCTAACGAAATGGCAATGGAAGCAACTTCTGTAGTATCTTAAAGTTCTGTAAAGAGTTGAAGGAAGTAAGGGCAGCTTCCTACACCTCCAACACTATCGGTGCTGTTTCTCCGTTCATCCAGGCAATGTTACATTTTATTCGTACCCATTCTTCAAATAATGTGTCCAGTGTTTGATTTTTTTGAAGGGGTAGCAAGATATTCCAAGTGAAGCGTGCTGTATATACTGAATTTACTTACTGTTAATTTTTTTTTCTCTTTAATTATCAGACCCTTAGTCATGTTCTTTGCTTCTTCTCTGAGCTGATATCCTGACAGACTCTTTAAAAAGCAACTAAGACAGATGGGAAGCCTTTCCTGAACCTCTTCAGGTGATGGAAACACGTGTTTCATGTTTATTTCAGAATAAACAGTGAAAGTGAAACCACATTCCCCGCCTTCTTTATATCCAAGACCTGAATTACCTCTGTGTCTTTTTTTTAGTGGAGTTATTGAGGGAGGGACTGAATCAAATGAAGTCTTTTTTAACCTTTCCGCAAATAGTACGATTTTTCAGTTTTATTTTAACAAGTGAATTTGTGCATGTGTGTTTTGAAATGGAATGTGGCTTTTTTTTTTCTTGTATGAAACTACATTCAGAAAAGAGCTGCTGGAAGTGCCAGGAGAGATGTGAATATGAATGTGACCCTAATAATAGAAATGTTCCTCCAAGCGTGTTTGCAGTATCTGTGGCCCAGCTCTCTATAAAGCTGTGCTGGATTAACGATTGGACTCGATCTTAAAGGTCTCTTCCAACCAAAATGATTCTCTCATTCTATAATTGCCAAAACCATGCTGTGAGATAAAGGCAGTATTTGTGCTTTTCTGTAAGCGATCTTGTGAGCAGATGGAGGAAACTTGTGTCTGTGTATTTGTTCCTAAATCAGAAAAAGCTAAGAAAAAAAAAAATATTCCTGGAGATCTGGAACCCAAGAGCTCAGTAGTCGGTGTGGACCGTGTTAGAGAGTGACTGAGAATGTGGCTGCAGAGTAAAGGAGTTGCTTTAGCAGCATCTGCCTGATGCTGAGGGGACTCAGTGGTGAGGACATCGCTCCTGCCCGTAGTGTCGAGGTACTGCGGGAGCCTTGGAAAGGTTGCATATATTTATAAACGTCATAGACTTACTTATTTTTTTCTCAGATCTTTAAGAGATCTTGGGTGATTTATTTTAGGAACGTTCAGTCAGCCAGAAAACCAGCTTCCTATGTCAATGTGTGTGATAGGGAAATCAGCCGAAAAAAAACCAAAGTAATGCAGCGGATGGTTATTCGTTGAGATTGCTGCCCCAGCTCTTTCTAATCTGGAAACTTTGATTTTTATTTGTAGTTGCTGTATTCTTTGGGTGACCTTAACAGGCTTTTATTTCTTGTTTTATCAGCTTCTATGTTTCATAAATCATGGACAGTATTGGCCTCAAACCTCTGAGGGACAAAAGTAAATGGGGACCTTTAGAGGGTTCTGGGTAACAGTTGAAGAGGATGGGGCCAGACTCTTGTCAGTGATGCCCAGCGACAGGACAAGCGACAGTGGGCACAAACTGGAACCCAGGAGGTTCCACCTGAACAGGAGGAAAAACTTCTTTACTGTAAGGGTGGCAGAGCTTGGTCCAGGCTGCGCAGAGAGGTTGTGGAGTCTCCTCCTCTGGAGAGATTCCAAACCTGTCTGGACAGTGCAATCCTGGCTTGCCTGCTCTGGGTTGACCCTGCTGGAGCAGGAGGGCTGGACGAGATGATCTGCAGAGGTCTCTTCCAACCCCACCGTGATCGACTTCTGTAAAAACCCTCCTGTGTTCTGTGATCCTCCCTGAAGTGTCGTCCTGTCCTGCTGAACTGCATCCCTGCCTGACGCACCAAGTAACTGAGACTGTCTTGGAAATTAAATGCTGACAGTTGTAAAAGAGGCTGTTGGACCATTTCATTAGTGTAGTTTGTAAAACTGTCTGCTCTTGTGGTGCATTGTTTATGGGTGGTTTACTTTATTATGGCAGATAAAAATCTGTTCAGTACTTCCATGGTTCTATGCTAGATACTACATCTAAATAACTGCTGTGAGTGTCATAAGGATGCTAAAATGACCCTGAAGAAGAGCTTTCCACAAAAACCGATAGTAAGAAGTGCATGTGATGGATGCTAGAGCAAGCTTTTAGTTCTTTCTCCATGTTGAATAAAAGCAACACTTTTCACAGAGGGATAAACACTCACTTCTTTCATGCAATTGCTAGATAATAATGACATTTTGGACATTAGACATCTATATTTTGCTTCTGTGTGTCTTGTATTACTAGCTGGAAAAAAAAATACCTGTCCTAGAAAAGAATAAACGTAGAAAGCCAGTGGGTAACTTGTGTAATATTAATGACTTATTCTGTGTCACCTGGTATGTGCTAGATTATTTGTATTTCTTTAAGTGTTATTCCCAGAAGAAATTGGATTTTTGTGGATTTTTCAAAATAACCTTTTTCGTGGTTAATTTCGTTCCTGAAGCAGACTTTGAACACCTGAATGAACAGATGTAGCCATTTGTAATGATAGGAGGGTGGAAAAAAATTCCCGTTATGTATGTTAATGGTTGCAGTCTTGTCTGTAAATAGGTCAGGAGAAGCGCTGGGCGTGTTGGAGTCGGAGTCACTGAGGGCGGACCGAGCTAACACGATAAACCCCAGTAGTCAAAAAGGCCGTTTCCTAAAGCGTTATCTCTGGCTGGCACCGAGGAGGCAGGAAGGAAGGAGAGCTATAAAAGGAGAAGTGTGTGGCAAGGAGAGATTCATGGGGCAGAGCAAGGGGCTGTGCAAGGGGGAAGTGTGAGGCAGTGAGGACTTGGACATCTTGGGGGACGTGCAGTGGAGTGCCGTGGCTGTTGCTGCTGCCTAAACCAGCAGAGCTACAAGGGTAGGACTCTGAAGCCTTTCTCTCTGAACCTTATCACTGGAGAGAATGATCAACACATGCTGCTCTAGGAAACTTTCTTTAGAAATGAAGATGTTTGGGAGTTTTATCAGTAGTAAGGTCGTAGTGAAGATCCATGGATTTTCTTAGAGTCATGAAGAACGTACTTTGTGCTTGCCTTCCCCTGTCTCATCAAACAGAAGGAAAAAGTGAATCACAAGTTTTGGTACTTTGACCCTTCATGACTGGAGACTGGTCTTTATTCCTACCCTCCCCCCAAGTGTCGTCTCCCTCTCTTTTCTCACTTTTTGTTAAGGACCTGCTGCTTGACTCTCTTGGGCCAGTTTTACTGTGGTGTAGCTTCCAGAAAATCAGTATCCAAGTTAACATTTTTCTTACAAGAGGAGAATAAACAGATTTTTAAATGGAAACCTACTTTTTCAAAGTCAGCTGGTGTTACGGCATAAGCGAAGTAGCTGCACTTGCACACGTTACGTTGAAGAATCTTATTCATTGTCTTGCACTTACATAATGAAATCACTTTTTGCCCCAAATGTGGCAGCACAGGCTTTTCATACGTAAATGTACGTATGTCCCTTCACTGAAACACCCCTTTTCCTTTGCTAGCACCAAGTAACTGTTCAGTAAGGTAACTATGTTAGCCTCAGTTAAATATAACTGTTCTCTGCACCCTCTGACTTACTCCAAGGGGCAAATCAAAGTCATGCCATCTAACCGAACAGCATGAAAAATAACTTAAACTCTTAAAAAATTTTAATGTTCCGATTTATCATGAGTCACGTCCTACATTTCTGAAAACCTGAGTTTGAAATGCAGCTGGAGATAGGCTTGCAGCTTTGTTGCATATTAACAACGTACGTGATCTGGTGGCAAGTAAATCTGGTAGCCCCTGTGATTGCTTCAGCATCAGCCCTGGTGATCCTGCAGTTCTGAATCAAAATGCAGGTAGATAAGAGCAGGTCAGCTCTCCATACAGCATCTTCCTTTTTTTTTTTTGATTATGTGATGGTCAAAATATAAACACTTTAAAAGTATCTAAAAATAGCTTTAAACCACAAAATGGGTACAGCTCTTTGGAAACCATTACATTAATAGGTATGAAACTCTAAGTGTGTTCGTGTCTCTTCAGGCTTTCATAAACAAATTTGATGAGTTATTTTTGCCTGAGTAGCACACAGCGTAATAGTCATGAATTTGTAATTGTCTGGAGTTCACTGTCTTTCAAGCAACATGATGAACAGCCTGATAAAAATACTACAGGAAAAAAAAAATCTGATGAAAGGAGGAAGGCGATTTCTTCGATTTCATGACCTGTATGTGAAGTTTTAGAGATGTTTTGATGATGATAATCTGATGAAATTTCTATTTCTCTGTGTGATGCCACTTGGGCTTATGTGCATGAGGATTTAAATGTGGCCTTGTGTGTTTTCCTCTCTGCCAGATGTACTGCTGAGTTATTTCAAGTGTGCCATGATGAAATGCAATGAAATGTTGTTGTTCAGAGCAAGAAGCCTTTTTGTTTCCATTTTATAACTACACAAGATTTATTTCATGACTCAAAGTTTTTAAACTTTCAAATAAACTTGCCAAATCCTGTTACTAACACTCTAGATTTTGTGATGAAATACAAGTTCTGGTCTAAGAAATGTAATAGTGTCAATTACCCTTAAACAAATTAAGGACATACTTATTTTCCTTAGGTTGTTCTAAATTTAACTGGAAAATTATTGGGAAGTGTCATCCAGTGTCTTTTGCTGTGAAGTTTTGCCTTTTCATTACGTATCTATTGTGAAGAGCGATGCAGTTTGACTTTTTAAATAAAGCCCAGGCTTTACCCCATGACCTTGGGTACCAACTATCACACCCATTTAGCAAAGCAGAGAGAAAGTGCAGGGCTTGCCTCTTGCCTGGAACACGTGAGTGTCCAGTGCTAAGAAATGCTCTCATACCTTTTATTCCAGTTCAGTCTTAAAATGCTCCTTACAGACAAGATTTGGGAGGTACCAGCTTTTTGGCCATTTTGGATGACTCTCTGAACTGGGCTGCTCATTTGAGGTTTTAACTCATTGATAGCTTCCTCACAATTTTGTCATTAAAGCTTCATGTGAAATTTTCTTTTTTTTTTTGACAGCTGCAAAATTTTCAAAATGCTAAAACATCTCCATCAAGATAGTCATAAATACATGTCTTTTGAAGTCCTTTGCTGAATTTTGAGCTATGTGAATATTAGGGAAAGGCTGCCTGATGCTATCTTTGTTGTAATAGACGTTCCTCGGCTCCTTGAAGAGGGTTTCATGAAGGAACTTGCAGTCTGGTCTTTACGGAAGTGTTCATTGGGTCACAAGCATTGGATCAGGTGCAGAGAGAAGACGGCACTAAGCCTTTGAACAGCAGGCTTGGAAGAGGATGTTGCTTTTTAGAATATCTGTTACCTCTATTTTCTGCTAACCTGTGATCCAGCTGATGTCCAGAAAGGATAGCTAAACTTGCTGGAACCATAAACATGGTATCAGAATTGGGGGTATCAGGGATTGCAGCTGTTTATGGCTCACACTGCTGCCAACATTTGTCCTGTTATCACCAGATTCCTTTGTCTTGTCTTTAGCTCCCAGGGTATCTTCACAGCACAATTCAGACTAACGTTACAGTTTGAAAAATTAGAGGATCGGTGTAATTTTCGACTATGCTTTTCCATGGTGTGTTGTAAACAAGATTTTTTAATTATTATTATTTTTTGAGGATTATAGTCACTATCTGGCTGCAAGTCAAAATAGATCAGTGCTATAGGTGCTGCTGGTCCCTCACTTCATCGCCTAATCACCCTTCTGCAATGACTGAAACTTAATACATCACCCATAAAGTATTTGATGTATTTGGAGAGCAAGGAGGAAGACAATGTGCAGATGTTTTTTGATGCGTTTGCATTCTGCCATGTCTTATAATAGCCTTGAACTTCCTGTGGTAGCTACTGTGTCTTTGCCAGGAGGATTCCCAGAGAACCCAACCGGTACAAGTTCCTGTGGAAGGCTGGTGTGTTGCTTGTCTTCATACTTGTAGAAATGTTCCCTACGACTAAAACTGCTTGTTTGCTTCTTGACTTTTAAGCTCGCTCATTTTCTGGTTTTATTTTTTTATTAGCTTACTCTTGACACATAAAGACTAGTGTTAAAGGACTGGCAAATAGTACGACATTTCCTTTAAAACTACTACTCTTAATCAAGAAAAAGTGTTGCTTCACTGAAGGTATGTATCTATAATAAGACCTGCAAGTTATTAGTGTAATTCCATATCCCAGGGGCACTGTGCAGAGGGAGCGCCTTAGATAGTAAAGTTCTGATTCAGGAGGTTTTATTAGCGTGAGTCATCTTGTTAACACAAAATGACCCGATGCCCATGTGAGCACTGGAGGATGCCGAATCAACGTCCACGTCAGGATGATGCTCAAAGCGGGTTGCTGAGCTGGGTAATTGGCAAAGAAAAATTCGTGCAGTTCTTTGTAGAAGTGGTAGGTAGTGAGGAGCTGTGACTACATCCAAATATTATCCAAATGTTAGTAAAAATGGTGTGTCTAATCGGTTTGAATGTTCTGGGAAGTTCTTTCTTTGATAAAACAGAGCAAAAAAAGGTAGTGTTTGAGGAACTAGAGTATGACTCTCAGCTCCTGCCTATATAACCAGGCACCTCTTGTGCGTATGTCCTGGTTACATTGTCCGGCTTTCCTATCAGACAGTGTCCTGGTTCCTGAACCCGATCCCCTTGCTGCATACCTTTAGGGAACTCTATCCTGGTATCTGCAGAGCATTTTCAAATGCTCAAAACCATTTTTCTTCACTACTGAAGGTCACTGGGTACCCTCCATTTCTGTTATGTACAAATTGGATCATTTTGCTCCTCAGAAATGTGCAGAAAGGAGGAGGACTTGCAGCTTCTTGACCCCAGTGTATCTTCACTGCGTATTGTGGAAGTGGTGATTAATTTGGGCAAACAAAGGCTGTACTACAGTTGCTTTTTGTATAGAATGACAGCAAACTTGTAAGTAGCTTGAAATGATACACCAGGTATGTGTTATCTGACTGATTTAAGCATTAAACTAAACTAAGTGCTAATATACTAGAAAAAACTAGTGACCTAATGTCAGCTGGAAAAGTAATTCTTAACAGTTACAGAAATGATGCTGAAAAGCTTAAAATATGGAGGTTCCAGAGTCTTTCTTAAAAAGCCAAAGTAGCTGTTTCTGCGAAGTACTGGACTGTTCATCCCAGACTGTGGTCAGCCTGGGAGGGAATTAGGAGCGGAAGCACTGGGGGAAGTGTTTGTGTACGGCCTTGCTAGCCAGCCGTAAATAGCAATTAAAGGGAAGAAAAAAAAGCTCCTACTTCTTAAAAACATAAAAAACCCCACCCTAAAATCAAACAAACTAAACAATTTAAGTTTGTCTGAGGACTGCGGTGGAACTTGAACATGTGCCTGCTTTGAGCTCAAAAGGCTTATGCTTCTGGACAGTTTTTTATCAGCTGAATTTGAAAGTTTCCTCCTTAATGTTGTCTTCCAGATTTTTGTAGAGACTGAAATGAATAAAAGGGACTCTGTGTTGCTGCTTCTTGGAAAAAAAATATTCTGGTGTAAAATTATTCCCCCAAAATATTAATCTAAAAATGAATGGATGAGCCATGTCATGTTGCTCCTCCTATGAGTGGAATCTGCTCCTGTTCCACCCTGTTTCCTGTAGTTTGTTTTTCTGCTCGAAGTGGAAAACTTTGTCCTTGTTTTGGGAAGCACCGCGGTGTAGTTAGGAACTAAAATGAATTTCATATATTTCTGTCCACTTTTGAAAGGGGCCTGTAGTGTTGAGAGACACAATTTAAGCTGTGTTTTACACGCTGCACATTTTATGGGAGTGAAATCGAGGTGGTTGTAGGGTGTGGGAACTGTGGTGCACGTATTGAGTGTGCTGTGAGCACAGAGTGCTGAGCAGGTTGTTGATTGTTAATGGACTTGACAAAGAAAGGAGTCAGTAACTCTTGTGATACAATGCTCTGAGGCAGAGATACAGAATTGGAGTGCACAAGTGTAACTGTCTTGTTATACGTGGATGTAGTTTTAGATCTGTGGAATATTTGGATGTGTAGGTAGTTTAGCTTCTTAAAGGTACTTCCAGTTATGTTTTATTGCTTCCTTTATATTCAGGTCAAGGTTTTTTCAGTTGTTACTGATACAGCACCTGGAGATCATAATTGGTAGCATGAGAATTTTGGTGCAGACATACGTAGGAAAGGCAGCAATGCGTGTTTTTTACATGTGAAGGTTGCTTATGATTGAAGAAACTTTGCTTTTCTTTAAATTACTGGAAAAAAAAACCACCCACTTGTTTGCAATAGTAGTAAAACTTGTTAAAGCGTTATCCAGGATCCAGTCTCCTAGCAGTCAACAGGACACGTCAGTAGTTTATCGTTCCTTGTGCATAGGCAGTAGCCTGCTGTTCTCTGCTTTCTGACCTGACGGTTCCCGTACTCTACCATGATTTCCTGGTGAAACTCCATCATGAGACCTGCTGTTGTCCTGCCCCAGCTGCTACAAGCACCAAGTTGTGCTGTTTAGCTAAAGTGAGGAGTAGAGAAACCTTGAACCACTAGGATGAGCTGGCGATGGGCCAGAACTGCAGCGGTACCAATTCACCCCATCGAGAAGGGTTCACCTGGGCTGGATTGCATTCCTGAGCTGTTGGATTTGAAGGGTGGCAGAGGAGGGGAGCAGCACAGCAAACTGCTCTAAGCAGAACTGCTTCATCAGGTTAAGAACGTGATCATTTTGCACTTGTAGTTTTCAGTGCAGTTCTTCAGCATTTCACTCTTGCTTTGGGCACTTGTTTGCTGGGCAGGTCACAGGTTGCCCGGTGTTTTTCCCCATAAAGAACTGAATTTTTAAGTAACGAGCAGTTTTGCTTCCCTCTGTGTGTGACATTGCCATATAGGTATGTCCAGTGTAATTCTGGGTTCCCAGTTGTAGCTGGAATAGTTGTAGGCCTTTAAAAAACAATTTTCTTTCTGGTTTTAATAGTAAGTTCTGAATTTTTCCTTAGAGAATTTTTTTCTCATAGAATTTAAAAAATATTTTTCTTATTATTGTTTCTGATGCTGAATATACTCTCAAGAATTCATCCCATTTTTCTGCTCCCTTACATTATTTCAGAAATGAGACGCAAGCATTTTTTCCTCCAAGGCAGGGATTTCTCACTAGTAACTGTTGATTGAGGGCTTTAGCTTCTAGGTAGGCAGGTTGAGACATCTCCAAATGGCCTCATCGGAACAAAATGCTGATCTCAGACTCTGAAAATCTTGAGTCACTTGGCACATCCATAAGTCATTGTCAGTGTGTTTAATTCTGATTTCATTTGAGGTCTTCAGAACATGTGGAGTCTCAAATGCTGCTTTTTTCTTTTGAAGGATGAAGAGTAGAAATGAAGACTTCCAGTAGAAATTGTTTCTTTATGTGTTAATGAAGTAGTTTAGTAACTGAAACTTGCTTAAAATTGACCATACCTTGAACCCGTGGGGTTTTTTTTCTACTAATGGTGTTCAACTCCCATCATGGTCTGCCATTGTTCAAACTGTCTTTATTTCAGTTTTCACACGCGTAGAAGAGTTGTAATATTAAGAATTTGTAACCTTGCCAGCTTGCCTTGAAGTGGTGTGGTTTGTATCTCTTGTGTCTTACGCTGTCCCGTGCCTGAATTGCACGTCTGGTGCTGAAAGGTGGTCAGGCAAAGGATTCTCAGGGTTCTTACCCAGAGCACTGTGGGCATGGGGGAGTAGAGCAGCTGGGGATCATCTTCAGGTCAACAGGACTCGTTACTCTTGATGCTCTTTCCATCCTGAGTTTTTTCTGATAATCATTACTGGAAAATAATAGTCCTGCTGAGAAGGTTTCTTGATTGTCTGGCCTTACTATATATGTCTGTCCTAATTGGAGAATTAGGGCAGAATAATTGCAGACTTATTACTTAGGGCTTAACGTGAAGTATTGACATTTAGCTTCCTGTTTAAAATACTAATTCATCCTTGAATATTAGAGCTGCCGAGACTTTGTCTTATGGCAGAGAAGTTCATTTGACCAGAGATGGATAAATTACTTTCTTCGTCAGTTTGTTTTTATTGTTCTAAAGCCAAATGGATTTTTCACTTGGCTGACAAATGCCAGACCTGAAATACTGCATTCTTTGCCCCTGTCTGCAGGCATGTAGTAAATATAGCAGCTTTGGGTGAGTCCAATCAGCTGAGAATGAATAAGCATTTCATTCATCTGGCTTTTGTCACTTGTTTATACTTGAGGTTTTATTTTTTTTAACTAAACATTGCAGAACCTTATTCTGTAGCTCTTCAAGTAGCTTTTTAACAGCTCAGTGGTATTGCCCTGTGTTGAGAAGAGTAGACAAAAATGTCATTTTTTGGTAATGTTAGCTACTAGCAGGGAGACTTCTGCTCTGTATTTTTTCCTAATAAGTGAGAAGATGAGTTATCTTATTTGTCATTAACTCAGGTGTATATTAATTCAGATTTCAGCAATATAACTGTTGCAATATGCTTTACTTGGAAGCATTTCTATGGATGTAACTATGGCACAACCTTTCTGTGAGGCAAGCTATTTCTCCGTATGTTTAACTCCATGGAGGGGAAGGCTGTGGTTGCTCGGGGGTGTTGCTACACCGGTAGGAACAGGCGACTGCAGAGAGTTGCATCCTTCACTGCGAGCGATCTAAACCCGATTTCAGTCGATGGGTCTGACTAGTTGCCCTCTTTTTTTCATCTCTTCATTGCTCATTCTCTTCCTGGTGGAATCCAACAACGTTTGACTTGTTAGTGCCTAGAACTGTCTTTGAAGGCTTGTGTGTCATCAGGTATAACCTACTGAGCTAAATAATAGACTTAGCTTTGTGAGCTTTGTCCTTTTTGTAGGTGAGTTAAAAAAATGTAGTCTGAGAGCAAATTTCCATGCTCCTCCTACGCCCCAGCAAGCTTGGAAGTCTTTGTAAAAGTCAAAGAACTTGGCGTTTCACCTCCTTTCCTGGTTTTTTATCTTGTAGTGATAGATCGCAAGGCCAAGGGCTGTAGAGCACAGGTCATGCAGGGAGAGACACCATGAGCATTCCCAGCCAGCGTTCTTTTTAGCTGCACCTTTGGATGCTGCCTTTGATAGTCTGTGGTCTCTCCTATACATAGTGGTTTTGTGTATTAGAGTAAGATATAAATATGAAACCCCTTTTTCTAAACGCTGGTATGTGTTTTCCTTTGCAGAATAAGAGAGCGCCTGGAGTCGGGAGGGACGAGAGCCACGCTGCTGAGAGGACTCTGAGGCGCAGAGCATGCCTCGTGCCGCGCTCACCCAGGTACGCTGCCGAAGAACGCGCTGTGCGCCTCTGACCAGCCCCACTTTCTTCTGCTTCTTGCTCCATTGCTTGTCATCCTGAGCCAAGGAGACTGTCTCAGCCCCAGACCAAAATTAGGCTCTGCTTTCATCCTTCCATCTGGATGGCACTTGCAGTCTGAAACCTTCTAAAGCCTTTTCATGTGTGTTTTTGTTTTAATTTTATCCGATTGCTAAGTTTCAGCTGGTCTCTTTTTTTAAATGTTACGCTGAATTAGATCATGAAGTAGGCTGAATATTTTTGTGTGTGTTTTCAGAAGTCTTTTTCTGTTATGCACAGAGAAGATGTGGTCTCAGTAAATGAGGTGCTGAACTACATGTCTGGAAGTAGTTCTGAGGGACTTGCTCCAGGCTGTTAGAAACTGCTTCAGTGGACTCACCTGCAGACGATCTGCTGGGTTTCAGAAGTCCAAAGCAGCTGGGTAGAGGTGTCTGTCATTGCTTCGCACACCAGTGTTTAATGAACCAATACAGGTATTTTTTCCAGGATATTTTGATAGGAAATGTGAAACTTTCTAATGTTTCTTTGTTTCGTGTTGGGGTTTTTATTTTTCATTTTTTTCCCCTTTCATAAATGAAATTTTGGGGACAAATATTTAAAATTGTTTCAATGCAACACAGTTACGTGCTAATTATATGCTTATGCTAATCAAAGATGTTAAGGAGGTAAAGATCTGCCTTACGTGATGGAGTCCAAGATCTTTCAAAAGCAATTTCATGACCTGGGAGTCATCACAGTCCAGCAGCACTAGCTGTCTTATAGCTCTGGAAAAACAAATATGTAAATAAAAACATCATATGACCATGAAGTGTTTCTGTGGAATAAAAGCTGACTTCTCTGCTAGCACCAGCTGGCAAGTGGGAGTAGGGAAATAAAGCAAACAAACAGCAGAGGAAAGTAGGAGGAACAGTGGTGATACTCTAAAAACTGACACATTAGAGATCAGCATGAAGAATAACAAACTGCTGTCACCGGATGTTTGGCATAGCAACAGGACTCTTGTCTTCAAGTGGACTTGAGTGTAACTGCAGCACTTGCTTCCTGTATGAGATAAAGAGCTGTTGTAGTCTGAATGCATTTTAATCTCTATATCTAAATTGGACTAATAATTAAAAAGAGTTAGCTGAAGGAAACAGTAATGAAGTCTATTGCTCCTGAAGGTGTTTCCTCTTATTTTGCCGTCAGAGAAACGAGAACAGAAATTGTGTGTAAGGGAAACAGATTAAAGTTGAACTTTCCCACCAGGTGCTGAATGCTGTCTACAAACTACTTTGTCGATGAAGGAAGAAATTGATTGGGAATTAAAAGCACGAACTAGTTCATAATACTTCAACATGCGCAAAGGGGTGCCAAAGGACCCAGAAATAGCTGACCTGTTCTACAAAGATGATCCTGAAGAAATATTTGTGGGTTTACATGAAATTGGACATGGGAGTTTCGGAGCAGTTTATTTTGTAAGTATAGTCCTTTATCCCCGTTTTGGAAAACTGAACCGTTTTAAGTGATGTTTTAGAGATTTTCAGCATTTGTAAAAGGGAGCATCCTTTGAACTCAGTGCTTTGCATGTTTTAGCTTTCTCATAACACTACTCAAAAATAAGTATTTCCAGCGTATTCCTGAGCTCTTCACTGTTACAGCTGTATTTATAGTAGCGGTTGACTATAGTCTTGATAGTGCACCCAACTATTTGATTTAAGTATGTGGTACCTTGTGCTGTCTGATACTGAAAGTTGAATTTAAACAGTGGGAAATTAATTTATCAAACTGGAATTTCAAGATACTCTTCTTGGTGCTCATATGCTTGTAAATGAGTGCAAATGACTAGATCTAGTGAATCAACGATTCAAAATGTGTTAGGAGTTAAAAGCTACTTTTGTTAATGAATTGACATCGCGGCCGCTTTGGTAAAGGTACCGTGAAAGTCGCATCAAATCTCATTCAGGCATTTGAATGATTCCTCTGCTGGTCTGCTAGTTTAGGAGTTAGAGATATCTTGGCATTACTGTTTTGTTTTGCCACCACCCTTGTCCCTGTGTTCACCTCAAAACGCGCTGTCTTCAGAAACAAATGATTACATTGCAAAAGCGAAGAGAAAGTCCTAAGAGGAATGAAAATTCAAGCGGGAAGGATGTGCTGAGTTAATTGAAACAGTCAAGAGAATTTAATCCAGGAAGTGAGAAGAATAGAGCTTTTACAATCGATATCAAACAAAGGCAAATCTAAAATACTGAATTTGGAAATAATTACAATCCAGTCATTGGAAATAATTACAATCCAGTCACTTTCAGTGATACTAAAATAGAATTCAGTTGAAAAAATTGAATGCGTGGTCTGCCACTCCAGGAGATTAGGTTTGCTAGAATTGGGATTTCTCTGTATCAGCCGTTAAAGCAATTAGATAAGTACCCTGACACCTGTAGCTCCAGCATGTGGCAGTAGCTAGCATGAGTTATTCACAAGCATTCCAATTCACTGTTTATAGCTGTGCACAGTGATGGAGGTGTTGGTGAAACTGTTGTTAGATCAGGAATAGAGCCTGATGTTTTGTGTCAGATAAGCAGTGCCTCTGGGTTTTGAGGGATAACAGTATAGAATCATAGGATTGTCAGAGTTGGAAGGAACCTTAAAGATCATCAAGTTCCAACCCCCCTGCCATGGGCAGGGACACCTCCCTCTAGACCAAGTTGCCCAGAGCCCCATCCAACCTGGCCTTAAAAACTTCCTGGGATGGGGCTCCCACCACCTC
>VWZK01022233.1:211123-270742 GCA_013396935.1 Baryphthengus martii
AGTCCTTTTCTTCAGGGCTGCTCTTAAGCCAGTCACTGCCCAGCCTATATTGGAGTTTGGGATTGCTGCGACTCAGGTGCAGGACCTTGCACTTGGTCTTGTTGAACTTCCTGAGATTGGCATGGACCTCTCCAGCCTGTCAAGGTCCCTCTGGATGGCATCCCTTCCCTCCAGCATGTCAGCTAATTCCTCAGTGTGTAATCTGGTAGGAATGGTATGGAGGGGAGAGGGTGGAAGGGAAAGGAGGGGGGTGTCCTGCCATGGGGATTGTCAACAGTAAGATGGGCACTTTTAGATTTTGAAGTTAGTGACAGGTCGGTCACAGTATAATGTTGAATGTACTATGTATGTAAGAGGATGAGGCTGTAAAACTTACAGTGCATGTTGATGCACTCCATAAGAAGAGGAAGCTGCGCTCTAAGAGTTGCCATCAACGGCTCAATGTCCAAATGGAGACCTGTGATGAGTGGCCTCCATCAGGGGTCGGTACCGGGACCAGTGCTGTTTGACATTTTTATTGGTGACACGGACAGTGGAATTGAGTGCACCCTCAGCGAGTTTGCTGACGACACCAAGCTGTGTGGGTCAGATGACATGCTGGAGGGAGGGGATGCCATCCAGAGGGACCTGGATGGGCTGGAGAGGTGGACCTATGCCAATCTCAGGAAGTTCAACAAGGCCAAGGGCAAGGTCCTGCACCTGGGGCGGAGCAATCCCAAGCACAAATACAGGCTGGGTGATGAGTGGATTGAGAGCAGTCCTGCAGAGGAGGACTTGGGGGTTCTGGTTGATGAAGCACTGAACATGAGTCAGCAGCGCAAAAACCCAACCTTATCTTGGGCTGCATCAAAAGAAGTGTGGCCAGCAGGTCGAGGGAAGTGATTCTGCCCCTCTTCTCTGCTCTTGTGAGACCCCACCTGGAGTACTGTATCCAGCTTTGGAGCCCTAACACAAGAAGGATGTGGATCTGTTGAAGAGGGTCCAGAGGAGGGCCAGAAAGATGATCAGAGGCTTGGAACACCTCTCCTATGAGGACAGGCTTGAGGGAGTTGGGTCTGTTCAGCCTGAAGAAGAGAAGGCTCTGGGGAGACCTTATAGCGGCCTTCCAGTACCTGAAAGGGGCTACAGGGAAGCTGGGGAGGGACTTTTTGTAAGGGCTTGTAGTGATGGGACAAGGGGCAATGGTTTTAAACTAGAACAGGGTAGATTTAGATTAGACATTAGGAAGAAGTTCTTTACTACGAGGATAGTGAGACACTGGAGTGAGTTATCTAGATAAGTTGTGGACGCCTCATCCCTAGAGGTGGTGTAGGCCAGGCTGGATGAGGCTCTGAGCAGCCTGATCTAGTGGGAGGTATCCCTTCCTATGGCAGGGGGCTGGAACTAGATGATCTTTAAGGTCCCTTCCAACTGAAGTCATTCAGTGATTCTATGAAGCATTTTTTCAGATAGGAGTAGAGAGATCCTACCTAGTGTTTTTCAAAACCAAAGTGAAAGAATGTGGTACGCTTTAGGGTAAAGATGAAGTAGTAGTGAAGGTGCCACATTTATCATTCAGCTCTAGTGTTCAGAGTTCCTTATACTTCCAGGGGAAGACTGTGAGGAGGATTAAAGATTCATTTACAGCTGAGCTGTCACTGTGGTTAGGCAAAGGACTTGTGATTCCCCCATGCTTTGCTTTCTCCTTTCCCTGGATGTGTTAATATTCTCATTTGAGCTAGAACAGAACCGATTCTGCTTGGTGACTTGACTTTTCAGCTAAATCTCTTCTAAGTGACTGCACTTTCTGAAGTTAACAGCATATTAACTGGTCTGTGCTTTAAAAACCTTGGAGAGTTTAGACAGACTGCAGCTCCTTGCAGTATCCTGGCAGGAGCCACATCCTCCAAGCTTGATGCTTCTTGCAGTCACGCCTGTAGTAACGTGGCCATCAGTTGCATCACCGCTTTTCTGTGATACATCTGCACTGCTTTGCAACTGTTTGAAACTTAAGCTTTCCTTCCTGTTACGTGAGGCACCGGGCAACCAGTAAATTGTTTTTTCTGTGCCTTGCTCTGTATGTAAAGTCACAAGCAGGAGCTCGCCTGTGTGCAGTTTCAGCGGCCCAGGATCCATCTGTCCACGGTGGAAGGTCTCTGGCTGTTCCCTGTTTTGTGTGGCTCATGGTAGAGTTTCTCCCTACCAGGCAGGGGGATGCTGTACATCTTTGGGTTTACCTCCTTTTTAAAAGCTTTTGTAGCTTATCTTACACCTTGATTCTCATGCATCGTGGAGTAACGCAGGGGCCTAAAATAAGATCTTGGATCATCACGGCAAGATTCCAGGGATCCAGATGTGCTTGGTCTCAAAAGAGGAGAAGAGGTCAAAAAACTTTGAAGAAATAGGACTTTCTAAATCATCCAAAAGAACGGGGAAGATAATTCATAAAAAAGGGCAGGGCACTTGCTGTTGCTGTATTTCTTTGACCTTTTTTTTTTTAAATGGGTTCTGACTACTACAAACAGCAAATACTTTGATCTGTGACTTGTCACAGTTGTTGTTATGGATTGATTAATATGATGATTTTAGTATAAACTTCAGTTTAAGCTCAATTTTTGAAAGGTGTGTTGTTTTCTAGCGTACTATTGCCAGGGCTTGGCAAGATAATTTGAAATTTCTTTTCTTGTTTGAAAGAAATGGTACTTTATATATCAGAAGGGTAAGAAAAAAATACTTCAGTTCGCAGGAGGTTTTAAAGTTGATGCAAACTTGACTTGAAAGCAACCAAGTTGATTTTGTGCTTGACTTAAGAAGAATAGTTTTCATCAAGAACAACCTGCTTATATCCATGTTAGAAATAGGAAAAGTGATAAAGCAGGTGAGGGCAGTGTAAAGCAGGTTTTTCAAGCAAAGTTTGCTTGTTTTCTGCCAAGGTTTTCGCTGAAGATCTGCAAATATGGCCCAGACCACTTCAGCAAGTGGATATTTTTACAAAGTGTGCCTGTACAGGCCCTTACGTTATTCCAGTTCAGGAGGATCCCAAGTGCTTTGGTACAGCAAGAGCTTTACCCACAACAGTGAGAAGATGGCAGTGTGCCATAGGGTAAAAAAATTACAGCTGAAATGAGAGATACCATGTTCTTGTGAAGATACTTGGAATTAACGTAACAGAAATACTTGGAAATTTCTTTAGAACACCAACGTTAATTCATTTGAGTAGAACACTCTTGATCTTTTAGGTGCTGAATCAGGATAGCGAGTGGGGAGAAAAGGTTTTGCCTTATCCAGAAGTTACTTGTTTTCAGCTTTCTCTAACTCATTTGAGGAGGAGTGTGAAGCTGTGGAGACTCCAAGGGCGTCAACTCCCAACATGGTTTTTCTCTGAGGTCCCAGTATGCATCACGAAATGTCTTTCATGAATACACTACTTGGAAGTACAGTCCTCATCCTCTCAAGCAGCTGGAAGAAGGATTTACTACATTTAGCTTCTGTTGCATTCTAAGCTTTTTACCGTTACTGATTTTTTTTTTCTGTCCCAGAAACGGTAAATGGTTGGGAGGTACGGGGATTTCAACAACTCTTAAGACTAAAACCTTCAAATTTTCTGTCCTTAACATGCAGAAAAGAGGTCAGTGCCAATGCAGGGAAGTAGAGCTCTTTCTAAAACTGAGTTTTCAGCACCCACTTGCCATCCCTGTGTCATACAGGGTGAAGAAAAATAGAATTTTGATGACTGAGTAATATTCATTGCAAAACTGAGATCAGGTACAGTGAAAGGAAGATTGCTTTTTTTAAATTGAGATAAATTCCACAATGAAGCATCTTCTTGAAACTGGAAATTGAGATAGCTGTTTAAGAATGTCCGTGTCCTATGGAAGGGTTGGATGAAATTATAGAGATTTTGATACATTTCTTTACTTGTTTCTTTGGAAAACATTTTCCAAAGGTTTTATCTAAAACTGTCTTTACTGCTACTGTAATAAAACTGTATTTTTTCGTGTTCTCAATACGTACAATACTGGGCCTTGGTTTGCGTATCGTGAGGTAGCAAGTGCAGTAAGGGCCAAGGAAGGAATAGTAGCTATGGGCAGATAAAGTCAGGAAAAAAGTGTCCTAACAGTTGTCTGGTAAATCTTATTAGGAGGAAGAGTTCTCTCAAGTGTAGGTGCTTGCAAGGATGTGATGCAGGAGTAAAAAGCCTGCGTTTGCCAAAGGCATAGATCACTCCATGGGGAGGAAAAAAAGTGACACTTTTTTCAATCTGTTTCTTTTTCTTTACTCCAGGCTACAAATTCCCACACTAATGAGGTGGTGGCAGTCAAGAAAATGTCCTATAGTGGAAAGCAAACGAATGAGGTAAGATGAATAAAGCTGATTCTGCATGCAGAAGCTGTTGCAACCATAATATAAATCTGAACGATGAAATTAGCTGCATATTTCATTTGGCCCTAGCAGACCAGCTTTTTAATGGGGAAGGTTCCGTGAAGGTTTGTGGAGGGAAAATGAGTTTATGCAAATTTTGACAAATAGTTCGGTTTAAGGAAGTGAGTGGGAATTCTGAATGTTTGTGTGGCCGTTATTTCAGGCGTCATTTCAGGAGTAAGTGCATTAAGAGCACACTGGCTACTGTAACCACAACTCTTTGAGGTGTCAACTGCAACGTACAGCTGACTTGAAGCACTTGTCAGGATCAAGAATCTAAAATTGCGTAGACCTTGCGTTCGGAATATCAGTCTGACTTCAGTTGTTGCTTGTTATTAGCTCCTCTTATCTTTGTGCTGTGAACTTGGATTGAATCTGCTCATTTGGGTTGGTGTGTTTGACACACAGTGGAAAGTGTCTTTATCTGTTAAGAGCAAACTGGGATTTTTTTTTTTTTAAATCCATTTTTTCTTGCAAACTTACTGGTGTCCCACACGTGCTGAGGTCTTCCAAATGTTAGTGGCTTTGTGCCGTGTTACAGTAGGAAGTGAACAGCTGACCGCTGCTGTCTGTAGCGCGTGTTGGAGGTGGTGATGTCTCTTGGAGCAGGTGGGTTTGACACCACTGGACAGTTCAGTTTGCAGAACGCTAGCAATGCTGTAAGTAAAACGTATTGCAGTTAAAATGAGGGGAAAAATTTTCTTTTGCAATCCTCAAGCTGTGTAAATATGTCTTGTACTGAGAACCCCATCAATAAGGATCCAGACAACTGCTGTACACTTGTGCATTTGCTACTCTGACTCCCATCATCTTCATATTGTAAAATAGTTTAATGGTTGCTTTTCAGACCCTGATACAGCGTGTGGTGTATGGGGGGATGTGGGGGATTAAGCAGAAAATACATTTATTCATTTTTGCCTTTTTTTTAAATTATTTTGTCATTAGAAATGGCAGGATATCATCAAAGAAGTCAAGTTTCTACAACAGCTGAAGCACCCCAACACCATAGAGTATAAGGGCTGTTACCTGAAGGAGCACACAGCATGGGTGAGTGAGGGACATGGCATTTAGAGCCCTTCAGAAGCAGAAAATGGGCAGTACAGCAACTGCTCAGTACACACAGCGTCTCTACATGCAGTAGCATTCATCCCATGCTGCCTGTAGTCCTCTTCATCTGT
This sequence comes from Baryphthengus martii, assembly GCA_013396935.1. Taxonomy (NCBI): domain Eukaryota; kingdom Metazoa; phylum Chordata; class Aves; order Coraciiformes; family Momotidae; genus Baryphthengus; species Baryphthengus martii. The sequence goes on from VWZK01022233.1 coordinate 216,703, forward strand.
AGAAGCTTCTAGGTAAATTAAACAGAGTAGATATTTAGGATATTGAACAAATCCCTGCTTCTGAGGCAGACCTCTGTGTTATGCAGATTAAGCAACTATTATGGAACATCCTCTACAGTATCTCCCTGCAAAATTCAGTGCCTAAACCCTTCTTTGTAAGAGCAAAAGGTGTCTTGACATTGCTGGAATGTTTGGAGCATTTTATTTTGTTCATTGCTTATTGCATTTCTTGCAACTTCAGCCTTTTTTTTGTTTCTGCTTTTTTCAGCCATTCAGGTAGTAACTATTTTTAAAAGTGCTTGTTTTTTTTTCTTGCAGTTGGTTATGGAGTACTGTTTAGGATCAGCTTCTGATTTGCTAGAGGGTAAGTTTTATATAGGCTTTGATTTGTCTTTTTGCTGGTGCCCCTTCTGAGTACGGTGGGAGGCTGCTTCCTCACAGACTGATATTTTGCAGCTGGTAGAGGCAGTTTGTCTGTACTGCTCTATTCTGCAGCTAGAATGCTTGTGTTGGTGATACCAAGGGTAAGCTGGGACTTTTCCAGGAGGCCACTGCTACATATAGTTAGCATGCACGTTTCTGTGTTGGAAAATGAAAGTATAAACATATATAGCTATTTTCCTGTAATTTGGCTCCTTGATAACTGAAGCAGACTGCTTATTTTCTGGATATCCTTTAAAAAATTACATGCAGAGATCACCTTTGTCTTTGCCTTGTGGTTTGTAAGAATAATTACAGATGGTTTTATAGAACACGAGAGTGATATGACCTCAAAACTAGAACAGGAGCACCTGCAGAGGAATAGGGAATCTAAGCCAAAGTTTGCTAAAACTAGTACTCTTTCTGGGACCTGTCTTCTGTATGTAAGATATTGCTGGCCAAAGGCATATGCAGGTCATATTTAGGGATATATGGAAGGTCCTTTGGGATGTCTCTCTTTGACTGTTATTCCTTGTTTTCCTGTTCTTTTGGCTGTTGTGAGGGGAGGGGGAAAGTGGAAGTTTTCCTTGCAAAGGACCAAATGAGTATTTCAAATATATTTGGCAAGCTGTGCTCAGACATCTCTTGATGTTAACAGTAGGTGTTGGCCCTAGCAGGAATGTGGAGACAAATGTGGTTTCCTATAGTGTGAAATACATGCACAGGCTGTGCATAGACTCAGCTGCTAATGGCCATCAGGCCATCAGAAGCTAGCTCAGCAAAGATGTTCACCTCATAGCTGGCAAAACTGGGGGCGTGGGGCGAGAGTTCCTTCTATTTAAAAACACTTTCTCAGGAGAACACCACACCTACCTTCATACAGGTTTTCTTGAATCTTTTTTTTCCTCAGTTCACAAGAAACCACTTCAGGAAGTGGAGATTGCTGCCATCACCCACGGTGCCTTGCAGGGGCTGGCCTACCTGCACTCTCACTGTAAGATTCATAGGTAAGGCTTGGTTCTGCTCAGATCTCCTTCCATCATCCACACTCTGGGGTCTAGAAATTAGTGTAGAATCGTTTAGATTGGAAAAGATCTTTAAGATCCAAGTCCAGCTGTTAACCCAGCCAGGTCACCACTGAACCATGTCCCTCAGCACCACATCTCCACGGCTTTTAAACCTCTCCAGGGATGGGGACTCTACCACTGCCCAGGGCAGCCTGGGCCTGACCTTGGCAACCGTTGTGGGGAAGAAACTGTTCCTCATGTCCAACCTAAACCTCCCCTGGTGCAACTTGAGGCCATTTCCTCTTGTCCTGCTACTTCTTCCCTGGGAGAAGAGACCGACCCACCTGGCTCCGGCCTCCTTTCAGGAAGCTGTTGAGAGTGAGGAGGTCTCCCCTGAGCCTCCTTTTCTCCAGGCTCAACAACTCCAGGTTCCTCAGCTGCTCCTCGAAAGACTTGTGCTCTAGAGCCTTCCCCAGCTTTCTTCCCCTTCTCTGGAAGTGTTCAAGCCCCTCAATGCACTTCTGGGAGTGAGAAGTTGCTGACTGCTTCACTGTGGTTAAACAGCTTTATATTCTAACAAAATTTTCTCTAGTGGACTTATCAGTACTCCTAATGCCAGGGTAGATATGTAAATAAAAGCTGTTGGCTGTTAAGGAATGCCTTTTTTTAAAAAAAGTAATTTCACGTGGCTATATCCTGTGCTGAATTCTCTTCCATGGTATTTTGGTAACGAGAATACACCTGAATGTTGGCAGTAAACACTGACAAGAAAATATTGCCCTGAATCTGCCAAGTGAAGTGGAGTGATAGAGCTAGAGTCAGAACTTTATGAGTAAGTAAAACATTATGCTTTCAGAAATCTGTCAATGAAAGTGTAAGTCAAGGATGAAACTACCGTGGGAGAAATCAGAGCACACAGATAGGGGAAGGTTTGATAAGAGGCTGCTTGTGGATGCAACTCCTACTTCTCTCTTTCATGATGTGGCATTTTTCAGGAGTTTGAATTTTTTTGACTCATTTGTTAACCATGTTGTGTGTTCTCATTTATGTTTTCTTTATTGTTTACTTTTTGGTACTACTGGCATGTCAGGGACTTGTGAAATGGGTAAGAACTAGATTAATATAACAGGTGGGGAATCATCAGAATGAGGCAACTTGAGACTAATTTATGGGGCTAAAAGAATCTTTGTAGGCAACTGGCAAACTTGAGACACATTTGGTATATTTGAGGCTGAGACAATGAAGGATTTTTACAGAGACAGGAATTATTTATCATTTATTAGAATAACTGTTTGGGACATATCTACATGTGGTTATTAAATCATATTTAAGTGAAATACTAATTTAAACATGAATGCCAACTTATGAAATTAGAATAAGATTATTTTTGATCCACCCTTTGTATATATGCTCTTATTTGAGCATAAAAACACCTGTTCTGAAATATTTTGCATGCTTTCAAAGTGCATTTGAATTCTTATTTATAGCAAATGACTCCCTATATGGACACTATTGAGAATTAGTTTTTCTCAGTACTCTTCAGGACTTCAACATGGTGCAATTAGCATGTTGTAAATTCAGGGATATCACATATTGAAAAAGAGCTACCCTGTGAACTTTCCATTAGGATGCTTGTTCCATATTAAGAACAACACTGGTTACCTCTCTTTCCAGCTGGACAAAGTGACTTTGCTGTCACAGCGAGCTGAGAGCAGCCATAAGGAGAGGTACTGCCACAATTACCACACAAGTCTTCCCTCTCTGGCCAGTTTTCTTCCAGGAGTTATCCTGCGTTTAACTTCGGAGCTGGGAAGGCCAGTCTTCTCTCTCAGAAAAGAGGAGATGATGAGGTTTTTAGTTTTCTGATGAACGATGTACCGTGAAGGAGAGGTGAAACAAGTTCACCGTGAGCCAGCAGTGTACTGTATCCAGTTCTGGGTTCCTCAGTTCAAGACAGGGAACTACTGGGGTGACTCTGGCAGAGGCTACAAAGATGCTGAGTGGACTGGATCATCTCTATGCCAAGGAAATGCTGAGAGTCCTGGGGCTGTTCAGCCTGGAGAAGACTGAGAGGGGATCTGACCAATGCTGATCAATACCTAAAGGACAGGGGGCAAGTGTATGGGGCCAAACTCTTCTCAGTGGTGCCCAGTGACAGGACAAGTGGCAATAGGCACAAACTGGAACCCAGGAGGTTCCACCTGAACAGGAGGAAAAACTTCTTTGCTGTGAGGGTGGCAGAGCCTGACCCAGGCTGCCCAGAGAGGTTGTGGAGTCTCCTCCTCTGGAGAGATTCCAAACCTGCTTGGACACTACAATCCTAGGCTCCCTGCTCTGGGTGACCCTGCTGGAGCAGGGGGCCTGGACGAGACAATCCCCAGAGATCCCTTCTAACCTCTACCATTCTGTGCAGTGCTGTTTCCTAGTTTTCATGCTCAGCAATGAGGAGTGCTGGGTACAACTCCAGGGGAGCTGTGCACCGGGAGGAGAATACCCTGTTCTCCTCTGCTATGGCAAGTCCCAGTGGCACTGAGAAAAGTCAAGTGAAGTGAGAAGGGACCAAAGCTGGCAGGAGGGACGGCTTTGATTTGCCTGCTCCACAGCACGGAAGGCAAAAGGAGCGTGCCCTGGAATGGAGGGACACCTTGTGGAGATGCACTAACAAAGCAAGTCTCCAGTCTCACCTCCGAAACTGCCTGAGCATTTTTGCTGCCGTTTAGTTCTAATGTCACGCTATAGGATGCCAAAAGGTGAGATTATTTTCTGTTTGATTGCAGGCACAAGACAAACCTAAGTCACAAAGTGTGCCTGCTGGTTACCTAATGTGGCCACCGATTCCTCTGATTGTTGGTCAGTGGAGGTAGTGGTGGAGATGATAGCAGAGAGGGCAGCCTGTTCCGTCTCTTCTGTACAGAGCGCTGTTCGCTCTTATACATACAAGACATCTTGTCTGTCCAGCAGAAGCGACAAATGCATAGACTCAAACCATGAACACGTCAGGATGTATTTGCGTAGCACATGTGTGCCAAAAAAGTTCTGTAACGCTAGTTTTGAAGTGATCCTGTCCTGAGAATGGGAGAATAGAGGTTGTTACTCCAGCTCTTCTGTGAAATGCTGTGAGTAAACTCCTGTCTGAGTGGCTCCCTTCATCCCAGCTTTACCAATCCTGGGTGCCCTTTGGAGACAAAGGCAACTCACCAGTGTTTGTGTCACACTGGGATATTAAAGGCTCTTTCAGCTCTGTGACCTACTCTAGGTTCCTGCAGTGGCAGGGGGATTGGACTTGATCTTTCACGGTCCCTTCCAACCCCTAACATTCTGTGATTCTCTGATTCTTAGCTGTTCTCTGAGTCTGCAGTGGTACTGGATTTGTGCTTGATGCACAATCGTGATGCTTCAGTTGTTTTGTGGTAATTTGGTGTATGCTTTTCCTCTGCAGCAAATGCAGGATAGGTTTGTTTACCTCCCCATTTATCTAATTAGCTTGGTTTTCACAGGGTCAGAGTATGAGTGCATGTGGCAGTGCACAGTAACTTGTGTGTGTTGGGGGTCTACCACTACTCATAAGTGGCTTTGGAGTTTAAGGACTTATAGTTGAGTACCAAAGAGGAAAAGCTGATATTTTTCTTGATGAATTTTTATATAAAGGTACATTTTATTTTTTGAAGAGATAGCAAAAAGACATTCCAGACTGTCTGGCTGACAGGGATCCCTTACACAGATTCCATTGATGTCGAAGAGCTGCTTTTGCAAAAGCAAGTGGCTTTGCCTGTGTAAAGGCACCTGGAACATTCTTAGTGTGCAGTTTTCCCTTTGCTATTGAAGTGCTGTATCAAGAGTTTTAAGGAACTTTCGCTATATTGTGATTTTTTTCAGCTAGTGATGTGTAAGTAGACTTGAATTTCTTGAAGTACTCCTCCTTTTATGTCAAATGAGTGGAAGAAAAAAATATTTGGGATATAACCAACAAGTTTGTCTCAAACTTTGAATAGGGTCATTGCAAAGTGTCTTGGAAGGTATGCAAATTGAGTTGGCCTTTCTCAGCAGGTCATGAGGAGCTGATTGGAAATTATCCCACTTACTGCTGAAATTTAGAAATTTATGGTGCTAAAGGTGTTGAATATATCTTGTGCCTTTCATATTTCAGTGCTGGCATTATTGTTAATCTCTTAAACGTGTGAATTACCCGAGAGTTGTAGGAAGGATCAGATGAAGGAACCTGGGGCATTTGAAAGATAAAAATAACGCCTGGTATTGTATAAGGGTGTCACAGCTGGGAATTGGGATACATCTCTCCTGGAGCTTAGTTTGGAGTCCCAGCCTTACAACCATGGCTCATCCTCCTTCTCTTCCCACACCCCCCTGCAATTTTTTGCTACAATCAGGTTTTTGTTCCTCAAAAAGCCGTACGTCTGATTTCTCTAGCTTTCTGTAATACTAGACTTCTAAATCTTCCCAGGTTTTTAAGAATGTCTAAGTTAGTGGACTTCTATGTGTCTGTAAATTTTTGAAAGTTATTCTACTATAATCAGAAGTATACTTTCCTTTTTTGTCTTCTAAAGGGATATTAAAGCTGGAAATATTCTTCTAACAGAACCAGGTCAAGTGAAACTAGCTGATTTTGGGTCTGCATCTATAGTTTCCCCTGCCAATTCTTTTGTGGGAACGCCTTACTGGTGAGTAAAGCCTGCAATATTTCAGACCTTTGTAAGACTGCTTTCTTCTGTTTCCAGCATTTCACAATCTGAAAATAATATCTGGCATAAAAACTTCCTTAACCAAGCAGTTTTTTTAAAAACCCCGTGTCCAGCTCTTCAGGAGCTTCAGGAGCTGTGTTCTTCCTAGGTGTCCATCAATAGAGGTAGGCTGTGCAGTGCTTTCAAATGGCATCAGTTAATGTTGCGACTCTTCTAATGCCTTAAAAACTATTAACGCTTGCCATAGGTAACGGAACGAAGGGAATCCTTTTAATCTGGCCATGCAAACTGAAAGTCACGCAGCTACTTATATTTTATTTTGAAGAAACTTGCTAAAGGGTCACTTGAGTTGCTTGGCATTCCTACCAGTGGACCAGCATAGCTTTATGCTCCACTTATTTTGTGGCAGATGCCCCAGGCATTGATGGGAGGTCACCTATCGCCCAACCTCTGAACAAGTCCAATTGGCAGGAAGCCTGCTTCATCTTTGAAGAACAAAAGTTAAGAGGCTGAATTTTTTGCAGGCTGGGCCTGCTGCTTCTTTTTTCCCCTTGCTCGTTCCTTTGTCCTGGACCACCGTATTTCCCTGCCGTTCTGGATTTCCCTATTCCTTTCATAGTTACACTCACAGGCTGCGTATATCTGCTGGAAAATTATCCTGGTGTGCCTTCAGGACTGTCCCAGCCCTTGCTGCCTGCCTGCAGGTGCAATGCCTTTGAGAATGGTGTGGCTCTCCCATGTGCCAGCATGTTGTACTGACAGCAAGATGACCAGGTTGGCCTCTTACTTTCCTGACTTAAACTGTCTCTTGGAAGAGCTGCTAGTGCAGGCAAGCATTGTTTCAGTTCAGCATGGCTTTACTCAGCTCCATGCTGGCTGCTTTAAGTTCTGGTCCGCCACGCTGCTGAAGATAATGAAGCCGTCTCATTTTAAGCTCTGTGCTGAGAGTCACAATTTGTATCCCCTAACCCGCATGTTTTGCACTGTGGTTGGTAGGATGGCACCAGAGGTGATCCTCGCTATGGACGAGGGACAGTATGATGGAAAGGTGGATGTCTGGTCTCTTGGGATCACGTGTATAGAGTTAGGTAAGTAAATGCATGACAGCTGAGATGAATAATTAACTGTCTGAGGTACTTATTAGAAAGTCTTAAAAAGATGGAAGAGTCTTATTTCTCATAAGTTGGGAGTTTTTTGTTTGCTTTTGGTTTGTTTGTTTTTTTTTCTTTAAAAAGCCTGACTTGGAAAGCACTGACAGTTGAGTTAAATCTTTTACTGACAAATCAAGAGCAAGCCACTGGTACTGCTGTACTTTAATGTTAATCTGGTGTGCTCAGTTACTCCCTTAATAATTAGAGCATTCTAGTCTTGTATGAGAGGAAACTATGGTTTATAGTCTGCATTTTGCAAGCTGATTTTGAGAAGGTTGTTCCAGCTGCTATATCAAAGAAACTGGAGTCCTACAAATTGTGTGTCAGAAGGGACTTGCATTTAATTTTCAATTTTTCTTCCTTCCCCACACTCTGAAACAAAAATCTTCCACCTCAGCTGAAAATTTGTCACATGAATCAAAGTGGACAGGTTCTTTACATGAGAAGAAAAGGGTTTGCACTGCAAAGGGCAAATGATACGCATCCACAGAACCTGAAGCAGATGTAGATGTGACAGCAGGTGTACAGAGTAGATGTGTGCACTTTAAGCTTGAGTATTGACATTGCATGTGCCGAGTAGATAGTTTTCAGAGTTGATCTTGCTATGGATTATACTTAACAGCAGTACGTCAGGAACTTACTGGGAGGGCAAGTTCACTGACAATGTGATTTATACATGTTTAATCAGCAGAAATACGTATGAGATACAAAGAGGGACCGTACAGAATGGGAAGAAATGTTGATTCCAGTGTGGAGATGGTAATGGTGGAGGTGGCTGGGAATTCCCAGTGTTGCGTTTCATGTGCCAGCACTAATGCCTTGCTGATGCAGCCTTTTTGATATAAAGAATGCCAAAATCAGGAATTTTAGATTTCTATTCTTCTGCATGGCCACTAATTGTTTTTTTCATGTGGAGTTGAGGTGTGTTATGGCCTCTCAAGGAGAAAATCACAGTAGTAGAACAGATGTTATGCTACCCTATATAGGCAGTGAGTTTTGATACTAGAATTTCTGTGGAGCTTTTCAGTCAAGAACTTCAAAGCCATTTTACACCCTTTTTCTAATATTTCAGAAGTATTAAACTTTTTTTTTAAAAAACAGCAAACGACCAAACCTTGAACTTAGGCTTTGCATGGTTCCATATCTGAACATGGAGTCAGGTAGCAGTGGCAGGAAATCTCATTTAGCACCACTTGGCTTTCTTTGAATGCTGATGTCTTAATTTACTGTGTAGCTGAAAGTAAGTGATGGTTAAAGAAAAGAAAATGTGGTAGTTTGCATGCATGCTGCATGTCAAGGACAAGTGATTGCTCTGACCTGACATGAACTTAAAAATCCTGGCATCGTGCGCTGATTGGCATGACTGACGGTGGTGAGACTGTGCCTTTGTCAGTCCGTTTGAGCTCTGCTGCACTCCTGAAAGGTCAGGGGCTGGGAGGTGTGTATCCTCACAGTGCAAGAGCTACAGAGGGTTTTAGTTAGGGGGAGTTAACGACACATCTGGCAAGTGAATTTGGCAAACTGTCCTGCTTGCAGGTCGCTACCAATGACCAGTGAAACAGGCAACCCTGCTTTTCCCGTAGTACAGTTGCTCCAGCAGTGCATCCGGGGTCTGCAGGGGTTGATCCTTACGTTTCCTAGCCCTGACAGTCTGTACAGCTGAGCCCTGCTTTAGTCACCTTCTACTGATTTTGCCATAGCGGGTCAGGTGGGAAGTGTTGCAGTTAAGGTAAAATTGACTGAAAACTTTTCCTTATAATTTACATCCTGTTCTCTTTGGGATTTTGTCATCCCCTCTGCAAGTGAACAGTAGCTTTCCTTGAGTAGTTGTCCTGTCTAACCTACAATATTAAAATAATTAGCTTAAATGGGATGACAACAGTCATAAGCTATCGATTTAGCAGTGGTACCCTGCGCATACTTCCCTGTCTTTCTCCTTTTCTTTCCAGACTGCCTTATTACACCTTTCTCTTCTCTTTCTAGCTGAAAGGAAGCCTCCACTTTTCAACATGAATGCAATGAGTGCCTTATATCACATAGCCCAGAACGATTCCCCTACGTTACAGTCTAACGAATGGTAAGAAGCTTTTTGTTGGTTTGTTTCCCTGAAAATCCTCTGCCACGCTCTCTGCGTGGTTTAGATCTGATGAGAGAACAGTCTGTTGCAGTGTGTTGGTTTGACTACAGTTGCAAATAAATGCTCCTTTGTAGGCAGGCTCAATTCTGACCTTCTGTCACTTCGGCTGCGCTACCATCTAAATGCGCAGAGGTGTTAATTATGGGGCTGTAGAAGCTGTAGGAATTAAAATATCCTTCAATACATTAAGCCCAGCCATAGCTCGGCATCGTAGACTTTCCAGCTGCGAAAGATCCCTGACAGAAGAATTGTTACCATTGCAGGGCAGCTGAAACATGGAGAAAGGGAGGGGAAAGATACACAGAATATAGAAGTAATTTGATTTTCTTTAGTGGGTGACTTCAAAAGTCATCACAGCTCTGTAGACAGTAAATACTCCCCTTGCTACAGGCTTGTTCCAGCATCTCAGCTTTGATACAAGAATGATTTGTGATTCTGTGAGAACAGAGGGGTTACCCCAGTTCCTGTTCTGTGTACCCAAGAGCAGGCTGGAGCTATCAAGTGATGCTTGGTAGAGTCTGCAGTGGCTGGGAACAGCCGCTCCTGGAGAGGTGTGAACTATCCCCCACTTACGCTGCTAAGTGCTGAAGTACAGTAATTGTTTCATAGCCTATTGTTTTATCAGAACCACTCCACTTGCCTTATTTCACCGTCTCCGTTTTGGCCATTTTTCAAGGTTCAGAGAACTTGGTCTCACATCTGCACACAGACACCCATGTTCTGTGTGGAATTTGCAATGCAGAGTAGAGACAACTACAGTATAAGGATCACCATTCTTGATTGCAAGCAGTTTGTTTAGAGTCACCTGTTTGTTCTCGGTGGCTTGGAGAACACAGGGAGTGAGCAAGGTGCCTTTTATGCTGCTTTTTCAGTTCAGTGGCACTTAGAAGATCAATTTTCTTCCTTTTCCTTTTGATACAACCTCGTACAGAGCCTGAAATTTAGTTGAAGGTGCTTTACTGAGTCAGTTTTATGAATGGTGGGAAGTGTCTGGAGAAGAAGAATTTCATCAGCTAACTTAGCAAGTGCTTTCTGGAATTAAATAATTTCATTGTCACCTGTTTTTAAGTGGTTGAAATAAAATTGAAGGTAGTGACTGGTACACATAGTTCTTGTGTGGTCTTCAGTTTGTGGTTGGGGATAACTGGTTCCATGTTTCTTTCAACAGTCTTTTAACTGTTGAAAGAACTTATGTGATCGACTTACTCAGAATTTGTAAAAATCTGGTTTATTTCTCTGCTCTAGAACTTAAGAACAAATTAGTCAAGATTTTTCTTTTGCTTTGTTCTAGTAAGTCTGCATATATGCCAGATCCGAAGCTGCTTTTCCATTTTGAACTTTTATTTATTTGTTTACAGGTCAGACTCCTTTAGGGGATTTGTTGATTACTGCTTACAGAAAATACCTCAGGAAAGGCCGTCATCAACAGATCTGCTACGGGTAATTTTTCAAATCTTTTCCAGAAATTTGGGTAAAATCTGTTTCTCTACCAAAATAATTCTAAAGATAGTGAACAAATATTTGCCTTTTAAAAAATAAAAATAATTGTTGGTTTTGATGTTGTCTGAATCAGTAGAGTTTTGGGGTCTTCTAAAGAGTATTTTAGGCTGTTTACTTTGGTTCCTCACTTTTCCTTTTGTCAGTGTCAAGTCTCTTTATAACATGATGCTCAAGAGAACTACTAGAGAAAAGTAGAGATAGGCTGTGTGGTAAAACACTTACACTGCTGAGTGAGGAGTTGTCTGGGGGAGCAGCCCAATGCTCTGCGTCTCTTACACCCCAGAGCTCTGCAAAGCTTACATTTCAGGTAGAGATATTAGAGAACTTATAAAGCCTCATGAGATACAGTAGTGTGAGTACCAGGGTTTTTAGCTGAAGGAAGGACCTGTCAGCAACAGGGAGATAGAAGGATTTAATCTTGATTTTTTTTATTTTTTAAATATATTCTTACCCAAGGCAGTGCTGTACATACTTTAGCTGAAAGTATTATCAAGGACAAACAGGTCCAGAGCTGGGTTAGTTAAATATGTGCTACAGAAGTGAATTTCAATCAAGAGTTTTCTGCCTGGGCAGGATTTAGGAGCATGTTTCCTACTGCTTTGCAGAAGGAATTTTCTGCAACCTCTCTGCTGTACTGTGCTGCTTGTAGGCTGCTCTGAGTTGTGACCACGCTGCACCGTGTGGTCTCAGAGCAGACAGAAATGACGGAGAAAACTGGAGGCAACTCGATTTGTCCTCTAAATGGGGGCAGAGGGAGCAAGGAAGCTATAGCTTGGTCCAGCTTGTGAGAAAGCAAAGACGTTTTTGGAGCAGTTAAGCAATTTTCTATAAAGTAATGTAACTGTTAACTTGCTGATGCTTCTTCTGTGGTTTGGGTTTTTTTTCTGCTTACCTTCTCCAGTAAGGAAAAATGCTATCTTTCTGTTGTGTAACGGGGCAATAATTGCTACCAAGCTCATCTGCAATTTCAGTGAGATTTAAGGCTCATAATTTGCTGCAGGCTTTCTCTATGGAAGTGATAGAAAATCTAAAAAGCCATTTTAATTGCTACTCAAAATCTAGACTTAAGCAGTCTTCATAAGATACATAGGCAATAGCAAATCTTTTACGGAGCTAATAGTGCTTTGAGAATTATGCTCCATATGATCAGAGGATTGAGCTCTTAATAAAGATTTACAGATAGGGGCTGATTATTTAAAAGAGCATGGGTATTAGAGATGGAAAGAGACTGGATGACTTAGGTTTATCTCATAGCCAGTGCAGGATTGTTCTGTGGGGGATATTCTAAAGTCAACTGTCCCATCTGATTTGGTTTGGTTTTTTTGGCAGACTCAGATGAAGTTCAGGAAGGTTATCTTGTCCTTTTTTCTCTTGTAATGCTAATGTGAGCATGATTAATTCTTTATCTGTTTGTACCTTTTGAATATGTATCTCTTCATGAGCTTTCTGCCTGATCTCAGTTCGGCTCTTGGTTTTACTCTATTCTTATCAATCATTTGTCCGTGCCTTTCTGATCCACTTTCTGGTTTTGGTTTGTTTTTTTTGGTCTAAAGTTCCTCTGGCTGGACAGACATTTCTGGCACTAATATACATACCATGAAATATTACTCCAGATGTGGTTGTGCAGGAGCTGGGAAAAGCTGACTCTGCTCTGCACTGTTACCATAGGAGGTTTTTGATGCTGTGTTCCTATGTGGTGCACAAGTCATGACGAATGTTCTGTCTTATATTATTACTTAAGAAACATACTCTGCACCTATTTTTTTTTGTTGTCATGTATTTTTAGACAACATATTGTTTTCAACTTCTCTGACTAGTCATGCAGTGTTGTATTTCTGTCTGTGTTTCTGATCTCTGTTTTCCAGTCATTTCTTTGTCCTAGGTGGGTTTTGAGCAATGTCGTTTGATTCATTAACATCTTGTAATGGGATAGTCATACATCATACTTAGCTGTTAAAAGCAGCATTCACAGGACAAACCACCAAACCCAAAAACTGTTTCTATCCCTTTAATAGTTTCTATACTGAACCCAGTTAATTAGAACTTGTTTTGGAAATAACTATCATTCTGGAAAGTGCCTTGTATGGGTTTATAACTGCCAGGAGCTTGTGGGACCTCTACTGGTAGTGATACATCCAGAGTATGCTGAAGTTTTGTCAGTGAATCATAAATCAGTGTCAGTTTAAGTCATTGTGTTTCAGTTTACCTGGGAGGTATAGGAACTGTTTACACCTCCAAGAGCTTTGTGTTTGGGAAATTCAGGAGCATCCTTCCCTTAGAAGGTGTGGATGTGCAAAATCCTGTCTAGACCCATTTCCATCAGGCTTGGTTTGTTGTTTTTTTAAGTATTTCCTTTCTTTAAAGTTGATTAGTGGCTATGCATAGCTGCTGGTGAGAACTGCATGGCAAGCTGTTCTCCCACACCAGGTAAACAGGACTCTATTGTTCCTTACGTCTTGGAGCAGAGGATTTACTAGCTCCCTTGGGTGTTTTGCTTAATTTCTGCAGTGGGTTTGACTGCTACTCTGTGTCTACCCGACCGCCTTTCCATGCTGATTTTTTGTTCAAAGGCTACCATTCAGCCTTTGGTTTAAGGCTTTCGTTGTTGCTCTTTCAGCTCAATAAAATGTGGTTTCATGGACCTTTCTGAGCCTTTTGACTCTTGCTGAGAGAAATCAAAACCCTGCACTCTTCACTGAAGAGCTAGTTTTGTGCTCACTTCCGTCCTTGCTTTAAGCCTGGACCATATACGGTATTTTAAGTTGTGCCTTCACTCTCCAGGTAAAGGCTCATAAACAAGCTTGTTTCTCTTCAGCACCTGGGGTTTTGTTGTTTTTTTTTTCCTGTGACACACTTGTGCAGTGGCACATAACCAGCATTTTGTTCTCTGGTTCTACTTGCGGCACCCTGACAATCCTGTGACCAGCTAATGGGTTTATGTTGTGGTTTTTGGAATGATTCATTCTTGTGGATTGGCAGCCTTTCTGCTCTCTAGGAATAGCCTAAGTTCATTGAGGGATAGGATTTCATGAGTACTTTCGGTTGGAGTCTGCACAAACAGTTGAATATTTGGGTGTTTTATCTAGTTTTAGACTTCCAGGGCAGTGCTCTAGACGTTCCCTCTTGCAGTAGCTCTCCCTAAAGCTTGTTAGATTATAAGATTGAAGATATTTTTGTCTTTTGAGGGCTTTTCACTCGTGTATGCGAAGCAGGGATAGAGCAAAGTTCTCATGGCGACATTTTCTTAGAGAATTGAATTTTAAATGAGATATTTGAGAATGATTTCAGTTTCCATTCATTATCTCACATGAAAATAGTCAAATGATTGTAGAGATATTCAAATAAAAAAGCAATACCCTCCCCCCAACTATTTCACTAATGTTCACTTTTAAAATTAAAAGCAATTATACAATTTGCTTCAGACAATACAAGTGAGCAGCCAGAATTGTATTCTCCTTATGCAAGAGCCTTTTGGCTTTCACTTTGATGCCTCTGCCCCACAGTTTCCCTGTGATCACATTCTGATATTGAAGCAGTGGTGGAATATGAAACACTTCATCCCCTCAGTGAAATGAGTGTTTCCCTTGCTAAAGAATATGCATAAACAAGTAGACACTGGACATATAGGATGGATTAAGGTCAGGATCATTGTTCCAAATGCTTTACTGCTTTCTAAAATTTACCCACAATGAGATGAAAATGGTTACCTTTGTTCTGATTCTAGATAAGCTGCAGATTGTTGGCGTTTACAGAGAAATAAATAGTGGTTATCTGTGTTGAGGAGCAGAAATGATTCATTTTGCTTCTGTGTGAAGTGATGTTTATAAGGTTTTTTCTATAATTCAAAAATAGACACCGTCACTACTAGCAAAAAATGACAGTGAAATGATTAGCGTGGCAATTAGCAAAACTCAAGTGCACAACAGCTTGAATTCAGTTCAAACCAAGAACCAAGCCTGTGGTGTGCTGGTGTCCAGGTTTATTTACAAACCATTAAAACATCAGCTCATACTTTCCACCTTTTTTATATGTAAGACTCCTGGTTTAAGGAGCACTGGATTTCATGTATTGCTCCAGCTAGATGTATTAGCTCTAAAACTTGAGGAATGGCATCACATCTAGGGTGGAGGTTATTCACCCTGTCCTATGTGACCCTGAGTTCACCAGGTTTTGCAAGAGCTGTGAGGCCAAGTGGGCAGATGGGACCTGCTGGAGAATGTCTGTGCAGATGGGGTCCAGCTGGTGAGGCTCTCTAACAAAAGGCCATCGTGGCATTTGCAATACACAATAGAAAACAACTTTCTTCCCATTTCTCTCTTTCGTTGTTAATGTTTATAGAAAGATGAGGAAGACGTTTGTGCCTTCAGGCCATCTCCTGTGGTACACACTAAGCAGCATACCCAACTGTAGCGAGCCCGTATAGAATATTGGCAGGTGTATACTCAGGCTGTCTGCTTTAGTCAAAGACTAAGTGGGAAAGCTGTGAGGCTTTCACACTCTGCTGCCAGTTGTACAGCTCAGGGGAACGTGTCTGTTAAGTCAGATGTGTTTAATCATATACTTACACAGTGTGCCCAGGTGGCCAAGAAGTCCAATAGACTCCTGGCTTGTGTCAGCATTAGTGAGGCCAGCAGGACCATGGCAGGGATTGTGCCCCCATACTTGGCACTGCTGAGGCCACATCTCAAATCCTGGATTCAGTTTTTGGCCCTTCACTCCAAGAAGAGCACTGAGGGTCTGGAGCGTGTCCAGAGAAGGATAATGAAGCTTGTGAAATCTCTAGAGCACAAGTCTGGTGAGGAGCGGCTGAGGGACCTGGGGTTGTTCAGCCTGGAGAAAAGGAGGCTCAGGGGAGACTTTCTCACTCAAAACAGCTCCCTGAAAGGAGGCCGGAGCCAGGTGAGGTTGGTTTCTTCTCCCAAGGAACAAGTAGCAGAACAAGAGGAAATGGCCTCAAGTTGCACCAGGGGAGGTTTAGGTTGGACATGAGGAACAACTTCTTCCCCACAATGGTTGTCAAGGCCTGGTGCAGGCTGCCCTGGGCAGAGGTGGAGTCCCCATCCCTGGAGAGGTTTAAAAGCCGTGGAGATGTGGTGCTGAGGGACATGGTTTAGTGGTGGCCTGGCAGTGATGGGTTAATGGTTGAACTTGACCATCTTCAAGGTCCCTTTCAACCAAAACAATTCTGACTCCATGAAATTCCAGTAAAGAATTGACTGTGAAGCCTACACTTAAAATGTGTGCTCCTAGTACCTTCTTAGCAGGAGTTGGTAAAACATGTTTTTATTTTAGCTACAAATGTTTTGAAACCCTTGCAGTCTTCTTGCTGGTTTTATATGTGAATCGGAATGTATAGATGAGACTAAGCTTAGGCAGATAGTCTTGCACAATCGGGATTGATTCTGCTTTGTCCTTTACGCATTTTATTCGTTCCAAAGTCCTGTGCTTTTGTAAGGGTTGAAGTGGCACCATCTTGTACATAGTAAGCTTCAAGTGGATGAGCTCAGGAAGAGATAAATCAACTGTGGTGCTCAGAGAGCTCAGCAAACCTGCCCCTCGTCCAGACAGTTACACTCTAGGCAGAAAAGTGAATTAGGGAGTCAGGGCTGAAGAGAGCTTGTGATGGGTCAGCCAGGGCTCACACCACTCCATCCACTGCCAGCTCCTACTCCAGATGTGCTTTTGTGCGTTCGTGCACACTACACACATTGGGTTTGGGTAGCAAAGTGGGTTTGCCCAGTTTATGTCCTTTACAGTAGATTTAGGGGTTGGACTAGATGATCTCCAGAGGTCCCTTCCCATCCCTTACCATTCTGCAATTTTGTAATCGGGTTCTGTTCTTAAGAAAATCTTCTGGCTTCTGAACCAAGTGTTTTGCAGCCTAGGCTTTAAAACTTGATGCGTAGAATGGTCAGTTTAGCAGTTTGTTGGAGTAACGAGCACGATCCGTGTCTTCAGTGTTTGGAGTCTTTCATAATGGGTATTACTAATTATGGAGTATGAGTAGACCTGTTACTGAATATGAACTGTCAGTTGAGGTGTCTCAAAAAGGCCACTATGTTCCTGTTCTTACATCAGACATACTAGTGTCATGTCTGAAACCATGTGTTTTATTGCCTTTCATTTAGCATGATTTTGTTCGCCGCGACCGACCGCCAAGGGTACTAATAGACCTCATACAAAGGACGAAAGATGCAGTACGTGAATTGGATAACCTGCAGTACCGGAAAATGAAGAAAATACTTTTCCAGGAGACACGGAATGGCCCACTGACCGAGTCTCAAGAAGAGGAGGAGGTACTCTTATTGTGTTACCCTGTTTGCACTGTTATAAATAATTTTAGGCCCCCTTAGGGGGGCAGAACAAACACAGCCGAGGTGAGGATGCAGTCCATGTTGTTGGGACATTCTCTGGATCAGCAGGGAGACAGGACAGAGTAATGAGTGACAGTAGCTCTCACTCAGTGTTAGATGTGCATTTATTTGCCGCTTTAAAACTTTGGATTTTTTTAAGAGGTGGGCTTTCTTCTGAAAGCTTTAGAGAAGAAACTCATTTGGAGGAAGATTCTCTGTGAGAAGAAAGTGGGTTATAGTCTGTGTGCATGAAGGAGAGTCTGTTGATGGTCCAAGCTTTTCTTTCTCTTGAACACAGTCAAGACCACTTAATTAACACTAATAGTTTTTTTTCAATCACCTTAACTTTACCATAAAGTAATTGGGCGATCGTGAGCTGAAAAGTAAATCACCAAATCAATAAGACTTTTTTTTAAATCTTTAATGTTAAAGAAGAAAAATGTTAGAGACATAAAATTCAGCTTCAGTTTAAGTCTTGTAATAAACAACCCACTTAATCAGTGTGTGATAATTGACACTAACCGTGGCTTAGAGATTGAAACCAGTCATTTTTCAATTTATGAGCTTAGATGGAAATTAATGTCATTTGGTGCAGGCATATTGGACAAATAAAGCCATGACTGGTTCTCAATGAAAAAAATTGACAGGCAAATTGATGTTTGTATTCCTTTTTGCTGCAGTATAGCTAGATAATGCACAGTGAGATGCCCAAGCTCAGCATAGATTCAGGTGCTTGGCTTTGAGGTTTGTGTATGTCAAATGTGCCTTTAAAGCTGAAGGAGAGCTCTGGTTGAAAGAATGAGTGAGCCTGAGTGTCAGGCAGGAGAGCACACAGGAGGAGAGGATGGGCACTTAGCACTGTCCTTCGCTTGGAAGGTGTTGCACAAGAGAAGCAAGAACAGCAGCTGCTGTGATTAAAGCTATGAAGTGCTCTGTTCTAACCCTCCAGCGAGCCAATGTCTAAACATTAAGCTTAGTTGGAGGGGGTAGGAAGATTGTCAGGCTTTTGCACTGAAACCTTCAGACTTTCTCAACCCATGTATGAAAAGCTGCTTAGAGAGGGACAAGGTAGGAAAGCATAAGGGAATGGGCTTCCCCACTTGACTGTTCAGCTCAACAACCGAGTGGGATACATGTGGTAGTAGTTGACTCCCAGATGTATCTTTTGTTTCTCTTGTCCCTGTTCCTCAAGGGGGGGTGGGGTAGGAAAAAAGGTACAGTATCTCCAGAAATTAACACTCTAATGAAGCTGACACTCTGCATGTGCACAGCATGCTCCGCACTGTGTTCTACCACCGAGCTTGTGTGCCACAAAAGGAGGTTGTATTGCTCGTGTGTATCACTAACCTGGTAGGGAAAGGAAAAAAGCACATGCTTCAGTTACTACTCAACTGGTTAACAGAACCTGCTCAACTGTAAATGCCACAAGACAGTTCCTTCTTCTGACATAGACTTCCTAAGGTGGAAAAAAGAACACTACAAATCTTCAACATTCAAAATATTACTAATGCTTTCCTCAGAGCTCTCGCAGGACAGTTAAGGTCATTTGGAAAGTGTTCAAGTCAAGAAGTCAAGTCAATGTTAAGGTTGCAGATGCAGTCTCGTCTGCCCTTTCTGCATATACATCCATTAATCACATAGATCTTCATCGCAGGTGCTTCAGTACATTATTTCTTCTGCAACTTTATAGAAGCATCCTGGAAATATTTTAATTTTCATGTGCATATGTTCTCTATAAAATAGTATTATTTTGGATTTTAAGTGCTCTCACGCAGGCTCTAAATAATCTGCTGATTGCTTAAAAAATAATCACACAATCGCATACAAATCGGTCAGGTCTGTCAATTTGATCTTTCTGTTGATTTCCAACAAAATGAGGGCCCTGTTAATTGATTCGTGATGTAATTCTCCCCACGTTCCCTCTGGAGGCCAGGACAAACTGGGTGCAGTAACAAGCCATTCATTTTGGTGAATCAAAGCTATTTTGGACCAGGAGCTGAAGGATGTTCGGAGATCCTAATCCTCACTGTGAACTCCTTCCAAGCCTCTCCAGTGCCATTAGTTAATTATAAAGGACTCCCTAAATTCCCTCAGTCAGTCCAGATTAAGCGCATACTCTGGTTTTACTGGGCTTGTATGAGTATGCAACAAGAAGAAAGGCTGCTGACTTCTAATATTTGTCTGTAGAATCAAAAATATGCCCTATACGAGGAATATTATTTATGTGTGCCTAAGTAGGTTACAACAATTTTAATCACTGTAATAACGCTGGCTCTTCTGAGTCAGCTTAAAGGTGAATGAAGAATTTATCTTGGCTGCAAGCACAAGGTTAAAGGGGTTTTTAGCTTGACAAAATGTAATTGCTGACTGCTTGGGCCAGGGAGGTTAAAACCTCTGCACCTGTTAAGCACTGTGTAATATTTATCAGATAATAAACAACTGGCTTCCTTGCCTTACTTTTCTTCTGAGTCACAGAAGGTGGTGTTGCATATCCTGACTTGAAACATTGTTTTAATACAAACTTAGATTGTGACATTTAATTATGAGACTCCTTCCACCAGCCTTCCAGTATTCCTGGATGTGTCCTGTTCAAGCCAAGAGCCGTGCCCAGACTTACTGATGTACGGATAAAACCGACTTGAAGCCAGCTGTAGGAAGTTTGCAGGGGAAAAGACAAAAGCTAACTGCCCCATGTGGAGTTATTTCATAACCTGAGCAGCCTTGAGAAAAACATAGTTGCCAAAATAACAAGCACAGAACCTTTTACTCTGCAGAATTGCCTTTAAAACCAACTTTGGGCACTGCAGGCACTGCTGGGCAGGTGATCTCCAGTATTTGTAACTGATGCCCCTTGTTTTATAGGACAGTGAGCATGGATCAAACCTGAGTAGGAAGATGGACAGTCTGGGCAGCAACCATTCCATCCCAAGCATGTCTGTGAGCACAGGCAGTCAGAGCAGCAGTGTGAGCAGCATGCAGGAGGTCCTGGATGAGAGCAGCCCTGAACTGGTCATGATGCATAGTGACGAGAGCACAATTAATTCCACTTCCTCCGTTGTCCATAAGAAGGTATGTTCTCTGGTGCTCTCTGTAGCTTCCTGCAGTCCCCGCTCTGGCTCACGTTGGCTCCCCCATGTAGGGCCCAACCATCAGTGTGCTGTGGTCTTGTGCTGAGCCATCTGCCGAGAGCAGGAGCTGGTGCCGGGCTTGTCAGAATCAAGTTCTGTGGTTTGTTTGGCTTTTGGTTGTTTTTTTTTTTCTTTAAAAGCTAAACCACCATTAAATAACCTCTGAATACCAAAAGAAGCCACTAAGGAGAGGTAACGCTGTCAGCGTGTAGGCAGGGTTCTCACAGCCTTACTGCATGCCTCCTGAGCCAGCCCCGCATGTGCGCTGCTTCCTCTCTGCTTGGAGCATCGGTCCTTGTTTCCCTGTGAATGATTGTGCTGTTTTGTGTGGTACGGTGACAAGTGGTCACAGCAGCTAAGCTAACCATTTACCAGTCACAGTGTGTGATTAAAACCTGCTTGCACTTGGATTTCCCTCATGAGAAGTGGAAGTGTGCAGAACTCTGGACCCTTCCCACGAGGTACGTTTTGAGTCAAGTTCCACTCAACGCTTTTCTGCTCTTTTACTGCATGTTGTGGTCTGTTGCCTTTTGGTTTTGTAATGCTAAATATCAAGCTAAAGTTGTCTAGCCGTAAATCTGTACCTAATCTAAGACTGTTTGACTAAAATAATTTTGGCTTGGCCTTAGCGGTGTCATTTCCTAGTGGGCAGTAAAACACAGTTTGTGTGGTTGCATTTGCAACGAGCTTCAAAGTGTACGCATACTTTTTGCCAGAGGAGCTAAGACGTCACAACAGCATGAAAAGTACGATGTTCTCATTTGTAAGTTTACAGTAAAACCCGATTTTAACTAAGTACTTGTAAGCAATTTTCTCTCCTGAAATACGGTGTTTGTGTAATTGAATATTGAAGTACTTATAGAAGCGAGCTCTCAAGAAATTTTGTCTTCCACAAAAAATTGCCTTATATATAAATATATATGAGACTGGCAGATAAGTTGCAGAGGTTTCAGAGGTTTGCATCTTTCTGAAATACGTTTGCAGCAGCACCCGTAGAGATTTTATTTTCGCCTTTCTGAAAATCAGTGTTAGGTACAAAACACCCGTCCAAGGAACTGTCCTGAATGAAGAGCAGCGCTACTGATTGGATGTTCTAGGTGATCATAGTTGGAGCGCGTTCTCCTTTTGTGTAGGCTTCAGAAACATGAATTAACTGGAATTTCACTTTAACTAGTCTTATTTACATATGCATCAAAGTAGAAGTTTGAGGGACTGTGGTCATACGTTACAGTATTACTGGCTGAGCAGTGTCACAACAGTTGATGAAAACAAAATGTGAGCCACTCCCATCAGCCCTAAATTGTGTTTGGGAGGGTTCCTGCTTGCTTTAAGAAGACTGTTGAGTGTTTCGTTTTAGAGTGATTGTAATACACTTCTGAAGTACAAATAACAGGAAGATTTCTGGTGAATTCAGTCCTCTTAGACCTCTGTGTAGCTGTTTAATTGAGATGAAGACATTTAGTTGAGTTGAATGCAAATACCACAAGTTTTTATCTGGTTTGAAAAACAAAACACAACACAACAGGGTCTCTTGCACGCTCGTTACTGAGATATTGTAAAATAAATCACCTGTAGATCACTTAATGCTGGTGTTTGAGGGTAATTTGGAAAACACAACCCCCAGGTCTTCACTGATGGTCTTTACAAAATAGTTGGCTGTAATTACTGATTCTTGCAGTGGAGCTAGATCCCTTCTCAACTGGTAAATGTTACCTTCTGCTCTATGTACAGACCAGGCAAAGTTAGATTACGTAGCGGGATGTATTCCTACCTGCAAATATCTTGTTTTATTTCGGTACATGGGTTTTTTTTTATTCTCTGTTACTTTGGGAAATGCAATTTTAAATGGAAAACTGCTTCATGTGTATATTATGTATATACCAATACATGTGAAAAAGCTGAGGTTGGCACAGGACTTTTTGGAGGGTTGATAACACACAGAGGTTTCACTCTGTTTTCAAGGGAAAGTTCCTTATTCCGAAAAGACTTCAGTTTGTCTCTGTGCTTACCGTAAACTGATGGGGCACAACTTGGTTTTGTTAAGTGAGATGTTTTTTGGTTTTGAGGTGAGAAGTAAGGAGTGCTGAGTTTGGTGGCACTGTGGAGCCTGATGACGAAGTGGAGAGAACTTGGGGTTGAATTTCAAATTAGGCTTTTGGTTTGCATTTAACCAGCCTTTAAAGGCTGAAAAGAAAATACTGATAAACATCATTGGCCAGCTGCCTCCGTTACGTGGGCACAGGGTTACTTGTGAGATTGTTTTGACATAGGTGAAATCAAAATGTTATGTAAAATGATGATATTCCCCAGATGTGTTAATTAACACTCCCTGGATGCACCAGATTGTGTAAAGTGACCAAGATGGCAAGATTTCTGAGGTTGTTGATATTTTCTAAGACTCGAAGTTCTAAGTGTTAGAGGCTTTTTGATTTCTTTGGACCACAGCCCCAGAATGTCAGGTGCAATTGTAAAATGCAGGATGAAAGAGCCTGTGGTCACATGTGAGAGATGTCCCAGCGCTCAGAGCCTGAGAGCCAGGCTGGAGCAGCAGTTACTTGTATAAATCAGGAGCAGACCTCAGGCACTCGCTACACCACCCGCGTAGCACGAGGCTGGGAGAAGCTTTGAGCATCTCCATTAAGCACTCCGTGGATCTATACTGTGACCAAGTACTCTGAGGCAGAGTATAAGAAACAGACTCATGTTGTAAAAACATTTATAAGTTTGTTTTTGTTTTTTTAACAATTGCTAGTTGCCTGTAACTTCCAAAAATGTTTTGTGGTCACAGGATGAGTGAAATGACCTGCTTCTGATCTGGCTAATTTTCACTGGCTCTACTAGTTCATGATGGCCAAGATGCTTGGTGAAGAGTAGCATTTGTGATACATTCTCCATGAAAAGCAGGCGCAGCCTCAACCCCTTCCACAATTCAAAAGCTTTTTTAGGGCAGCGGTAGAGCTCCGTGTTTCTAAATTTGTGCTTAGAACAAAGGTGACTCCCACCTACCAGCAGAGTAGAACTTACAGACTGGAAGAAAAATCACTGGACAGGAAGAAAATAATAATAATAATGAAAAGCCATAATGGAATGTGTAGCTTTTTATATAACTTAGTTTATAGCTGTGCCCTAATCTCCTGGGAGGGAAAAAATTTGCAATCATGGCTGCTACTCGGGCAGGAAGCCTGCATCCTCGCTTCCTGGGTTCTCAGCCCATCCTTGAGGTCAAAGACTGCTTCCTCGGGAGGCTGCCTTAATGACCAGCAAGTTCTCTACGGGAAGTTCGGCTGTCCAGCTTGGATGAGCTGCCCAGCTGGGAACTCCTCCTCACCACTTTGCAGGTTCAGGCTGGTGACTTCTTCCATGTAAGTCACAGTAGGATCAGTGTAAGAATTCCGGGGTTTTTAGCATCTCTCTTTTGGAGACAGTTAACATGACAGTGCTTCTCCATCCAGGGATCATCTGGATACACATTCTCATGCCCATCCCCTGTCGGGAGCTCATTCAGTTGTTCAGCTGCACAGGTTGAGAACTGAAGAATAAATGACAGCTCTAATGCAAACCCAGTTGTATCTGAAAGCACCAAAAAAACCCACAGCATAGGGCAGTGAGTTAAACTCCAACTACACTGTGCTTCAAAGGTATGTGACCTGAATTTTAAAAGCAGATAGGTGTCAGTTAACTCATCTTAAAATGAGGATGAAGAATTTGCCTCCCAAAGGATATGGGCATCAGTTTATGTCGCAGGTAGTTTGTCATCTGCTTTTTTCCACTGCTGGTGTATGGCAATGTATGTCCAGGTGGCTTCCCAGAAACACTGTTTTATTGTCCTAAATGAATATGCCAAGCGGTAGATTTAGAATGTTCCCACGTGGTATTATTTTATTTCCATAAAATTTTAGAATACTAAAAAAAGGTTGTTCTCTTTTGATCTAAAAAAAAAAAGCCAGCACAAAATTGTTTTGTTGGACTGCAGTACAGAGTCGCTGCTGTTAAAAATCATCAGTACATATGAAGATGAAACTTGGGCAATAAAAATGTCAGGGAAATCTTCTGATTAAAATCTGCTTTCTAACAAAGGGTTGGAAAGTAGGTGCTGATCGTTGATCATCACAAATCCTTGCCCAGTATCTGTAATCAGCACGTACTTGGGTAATAACTGTTACAACTTGAGTGATTTGCCAAATCCATCGAATTAACCTGTACATGTCACTTCTCTCTACTGTAATTAACGTGCCACGTTCCTGCTGGTTTCTGTGGATGGCGAGTGCTCTGGTGTGGCAGCATGACTACCTCAGGCTGTTTTCCTACATATCAAGGTTTATGATTCATACTTTGAAAAGATACTGGGTTTATGACATGTAAAGGATGTTTAGGTGATGACTTACAGAATTTTGGCATGCAAATGCTGGCGGTGCTGACCCCTCGTGTACCTTCTGGAATCGTGTCAAGCAGGTTGGTGACATGAAGCTTTTTCTTAAAAGACTATTTATAGTTAAAACCTCTCTGTAGATTGTTGAGGCACTTAGTGCAGCATATTGAAATGAATGATGGCACACTGTTGTTTTCCCTCCTCTTTAAATTCTTAGAAGGACAGGGTTTGCTGCAATTCCATCAAGATCCTTACTAGGGCTCAGAAATCGTCCTTCCCGCTTGTCAGGGAGACTGACAATCCTTCCAGTTAGCGAAATACTTTGGTGCAAACTGCTTATGAAGGTTTTTATTTGTTATGTGTAACTGCAGCGTGCAAGAGAATGTTCCTTTTGAAGCCATAGTTTGGATGTTTCGGTTTTGGGCCAGTCCAGTGTGATCAGAGTTTGGGGAGTGTACGTTGGTTTCTGAATCGTCTGCTGGAGACAATGGAGCTACTGTCTCTGGTTGTATTTTGTGAATTCTTGTATTTGATTCTTTGTCAGTGCCAGGGTTGCTTCAGCCATATGACAGTGCTGAAAAACTGTAAATATGAAATGCAGTGTATAGATCTATCTGCTGGCTTTTGCTGTAATTAAAATCTGAGGCAAAATTCTCATTGACTTTTTCTTTTCTGTAGGAAAAAATATCAACACTCATCTACCTTCTGAGTTGCTTTCCGTTTGCTTCTATAGCTTGTTTTTTCCAGTTGTCTTTTGTGTATGTATTTTATTCACCCAGAAAGTTTTGTTGCAGCCCTGTTTTTCTAATGTGTTTGGGTTTTTTCCTAGCATTTCTTGGAACAAGCTGTATCTTTCTCTAAAACAACAAAAAAAAATTAATCTGGTTAGTGTAATTATCAAGTGTTATCAGGAAGGAGTCAGGTCAGAATATCTTGAGCATAACATGAGAATAATATGAGGCTCCTGCGTGCTGTCAGCGTTGCTCTTAAAAACACGTGGCAATGGTGCTGAGCAGATATTCCTGACGTGTTGTGCCGATGTTGGGGCAGGGGGTGGTAAAAGTCCTTTTGTTTCAGTGAGGAGGACGAAAAGCCCAATGTGTAGTAGAACTGGGATGAGACTCAAGAGAACAAAATTCAGTTTCTTACTCTGAAGGGAGACCTTGGGCAAAACTGAGCGGTTTGAGCAGAAACCCATGAGCATTGTTAAGATCCTCAGACAAGGCACCAGTGGTAGCCGTTTAGATATCCAACTGGAACCTACTTGCATCAATTTGTGTCTGAACTAGTGTTCTGACTGCTGCTCTGTGTTTCTGTTTATCCAGGGATTAACCTCTGCAAGAACATTTTTTTGTTTGTTTTATTTTAGATTATTTATTAATCTGTAATATATGTAGGAGTCCTGCCTTTTGTTTTTTTTCATTGTTTTTGAGAGAATTGCTCTTTGGCGTCCCTTTAGGTAACTGGAAGCTCCACCAGCTCTCTGATCAGATAACCCTAAAAATGCTTGAGAGGTTTTTGTCCTGGCAAATGTGATCAGCAGTGTCAAAGCCAACACTCGGTCCTATACCCTCATTTGTTGTGATCAGCCCAAACATTTTGTGTAGCAGGTAATACAGTCAGAAGAACAATTTCTTTAGTAGGAAGTTGCAGATCTAGATTTTTTTATATTAAATGGAAGGATTTTACTGGTTTTATGTGAGTTGTGATCAGAGCATGCCTGAAGTTGTATTCATAAGGCAAATACTGCAGTAAACACAGAAAACAGATGGAGAGTGAGATATACACAGAATCTGCATTATTTTAAAAACAAACCAGAGTTTCAACTGCAGCTTTGATGCTGAAAGACATGCTGACTCAAACCTGATGAGTTTCTGGGGTGCTTTCAAGCAGGTTTTTCTTACTCAGTAACTTGAGCTGAGGTGCCAGTTTGGTGTCTTGGTTTTCCACAAATCTGAAGCTAGAAGTTGGAAAGAAAATTTCCTGAATTGTACCAATATCTGAAAGGAGATACAATTGCAGTGTCTCTTAGCAAGCTTTTGGGAAAAGAAAATAAAATAAGAAGAGCAGAAATCTATTTTCTGGACTTGTAGGTAGGTGTTTGTTGTAGTAGCCGTTGGTGAAATCGTCTGAGGAAGGCTGGTGGACATATGGCCACTCTTAGATTTATCTTCCAGGTCTCTGTTTAGTAGCAGTCTCTGTGGCAATGTAACTTGCTAGATTTGGTAACTCTGTGTCAGGTGATTTTTATTTCTGGTAGCGTGACAGCTTTTCTGAAAAATGTTTTGCCTGTTAAGGCTCCATTAGTTAGCAATGTTTGCCTGCTCGATGCAGAAGCCTCAGATCCAAGATGAAGGGGTGCTAAGGACAACCACTGCATTTTCTGTCCCCTTGAAATTGGTCCTTTTGACTGCTCAACTGCAAAGGAGTTTTCTCATTCCTTGCCCAGCTCAATTTGAAATGGAGAATACAGTTAACTCACATTTCTGAAGGGCAGTTAGAATCTGCTGAGCTACTTACATGTACTGGAGTAACTAGAAGTCCCCTAAAACAAGACTGGGGTGACATTCTGCCCTCTAAGAATCCACTTCTTCGAACAGATTAACTTTCCCATGTAAGAAGTAAGTACAATCTCAACGTGTCATTCTAGGTGGTGTTTTGGAGCATTCTGAAAAATCTGCGTGTCCATTTTAAGTCTTTTTTTTTTTCAGTGACTTGCTGGTTCTCTGGTTTTACTATTTCACATTCACCCGGACACAGTAATGTAATGGAGTGAGGGAGGACAGCCCAGGGACTGGGGTACTGCTGGCAGGCCTCAGCAACCTTGGACCTTCACATGTGCTGCTGCAGGCTTTTGGTATCACAATGGGTAGTTTTTGGCCTGTTTCCACCTTAATTTCATGGCTACAGCAGTAGAATAGTGGCTCCTGTGTACTATCAATTCTCTGTATTTCAGATGGATAAGTCTTGTATAGATCTATACAACAGGAATTTTTTATTCAGTGGTTTTTGTGTATGAGGTGCTCCAGTTCCAGCCTGTGACAAAGGAGGTCCTTTTTAGTGGTTGCTGACTCCCTGCCCCCTGCTCCAGCTTGCTCCATAGCAGTTCACTCTCATCAGGCTGTGTCTGCAAGAGCCCCACACAGCCAGATTTATCTCTGCAGAACTGCTTGTTGGAGGGCGAGAGGCGAAGTTCTGCCTTGCTTCTAGTGCTGCCCCTTACCTGGCCAGGGCACCGTTGGGATGGAAGGCTCCAGAATACATCAGCAGAAACACCAAACTCAAAGGTGGTGTCAGGTGTAGCCAGCTTGTCTGCTTTGGATCATCTGGGGAATCTCAGATTGTATTTCACAGAGTCCTTCTAACACCTACCTGTAGGATAGGCGAGAGTGCTACAAAGCTGTAGAAAACTTGGAATTGATAGTCTTCCAGTGAACCCTCAAGTCCAATTAAAATGAGTGGTATTATTAATCTTTAAACATTTAAATGAAGATTTTTTTGGTGTGCGTGGGACTGTGGTAGAGCCTAAGACCTACCTTTCTCAGGGAAGTGTGCAGGCCTGAGGCCCAGCCTGTCACGTGAATGTGCACAGGTTGGACACTTAAGATCACCCAGTTGTCGGTAACTGTCCTTCTGTAATGCTGCCTGTCCCTGTTAAGACAGTGCCACAGAAGGTCCAGTATAAGGATGGACAGTATAAAATGAAACTGCAACTTTATATTACACTCTGGTGTCCCACTAATTCTACAGAGGACTGTCCTTTGGAACATTTTAGCCTGTTCTATTTCCCCGGGGTGGGTACAGAGGTGCCAGTGCAGGCTTTGGCTCTGTGATGGTCTTGGCCGTTGTACTCTCTGTGTTCAAAGGCACGTGGAGTGGAAACACTCAAAATGAAAGCTATGAGAAAAGGAATTGGGTTTAAAGCACTATAAATCATGTTGTTCAGCTCTTCCTACCAACATTTCTGTACCTGTTTGGCTTCTGCTTGAAATCATTTACAAGATCATCCTGAAAGCGGCTGAATGTGCATTGGTCTGCACTAGAAGCAGCTAGAAACTGGGCAGCAGAGAGGGAAATAAGTGTCAGCAGAGTGAGGAAGGAACACCAGTACAACAGCAGTGTCATGGTGGAGTTGCTGCTCCGTATCAGCTGGTTTCTCACCATAGGGCTTTCTGATCTTGCTGGTGTCTGCTGTGGTGTGGGAGGGAGGCAAAGCTGCCTCTGGTTGCCTGTAAACAGTCACTGATGGAGCCAGCCATTCTCGGCAAGGTTTGGAGTCTTTGTGGCCAGCAGGTTAAGGAAGATGATTCTGCTGCTCTACTCTGCTCTGACAAGACCTCACCTGAAATACTGCATCTGGCTCTGGGGTCCTCAGCCCAAGGAGGAGGTGGACTTGTCGGAGCAGGGCCAGAGGAGGCCACAGCAATGATGCCAGGGCTGGAACCCCTCTGCTGGGAGGCCAGGCTGAGAGAGTTGGGGTTCTTCAGCTGGGAGAAGAGAAGGCTCTCTGGAGACTTTCTTGTGGCCTTTTGGGACTTCAATGGGCATGTGAGAAAGATGGGGACAGACTTTTGAGCAGGGCCTGTTGTGACAGGAGAAGGGGTGATGATTTGAAACTACAAGAGGGAGGTTTAGACTGGATGGAAGAAATTTTTGATACTGAGAGTGGTGAGACCCTGGTCCAGGTTGCCCAGAGAGGCGGTCGATGCCCCATCCCTGGAAGCATTCCAGGTGAGATTGGCCAGGGCTCTGCGCAACCTGCTCTAGTTGCAGGTGTCCCGGCTCCCTGCAGCGGGGTGAAACTAGATGGCCTTTCAAGATCCCTTCCAGCTCAACCTGGTCTATGATTCTTTTGTTCGCCTTTTGGTACAGGTGTGTACTCGCATTTGCAGCCTTCGTTTTACACCCCTGACAACTGATGTAATTAAGGAAGAGCCTTGGTTTTCCTTTGAGTTTTTTGGGAGCTGGAGGTGAAGAATGGGAGTCACAAAATGGTGATAGATGGCTGTGAGGCAGATGTACCAATGCTGGTGACCATCGTTGCTGTTCTACCGCTGGGCAGGTGGGATGTGCCCGATGTGTCCAAGGGCTGCCCCGTGCTTGCGGGTGCACTGATTTTGGCAGTCTCCGTTTCAGTGACAAAGATCACGGTGGCATTTTTTGCTGGCCTTTCTGAGTAGAGTCTCTCTTCCCTGTGCTTGAGGAGAGCTTTGTTCCGCTGCAAAACTTGCGGGCACCGTGTCACGGGTCCACGGCCGCTCCTCACGAAGCCTTGCCAGCCAGCGAGAGGGAGGTGGCAGCGGGAACCTTCTGTGCTATAAAACCTGTGAGCTGTTGCTTTAAAAGGGAAAAAAAAAAAAAAAAAAATCCTTTGTGGGCCTTGGAGAGAAAGTGCTAGAACTGTGCAGGATCATGACTGGAAAGCAGGATCTCTGAGTGGTCACGGAAGCTTTTCTGGTCCTCTCCAGCCTGCCATGGTGGTAGCCAGGATGCTCGTCCTCCACAGCAGATAGCAAACAAGAGACAAAGAAACCCTATCGAGGACGAACCACTCGGCAAAGGGAATGAGGCAAAATGTTGCTCTTGTGTTAAAAGGGAACAGCATCGTCTTTGCTAGACATGGAAATCACGTTTTTAACAGGATCGCTGGGTTGCAGTGCTTGAACCCGACCTTTCCGAGGAGTCCAATCGCTCTGCATCGCTTTACGCTTTCGAGTCTATTTTTTTTTGCACATATGTAATACTGGAGGGTTAAGGAAGAAAAAAAAAAAAGCCAAACCCGAGCCAGGGATTCAGAAGACATCCCGCTAGCGATCAGCTGACGCGCCGAACCCCAGCCTGCAATGTGTTGCTTATTCATTTTGTACGGTGGGAGCTGCCGGGGCTAGCAGCGAGCTGAACTATGCCTCTCCAACAGCCGCGCTTGTGCAGACAGAGGGGTGAGAGAGAGGCAGCCGCCGCGGGAAGAGCACAGCCGGACTTTCTCCTTGTTTTTATCCATTTCTGCAGGATCATGTATTTATAAGGGATGAGGTGGGCCACAGGGATCGCAGGCCTGAGGTGCGGCCTACCCAGTCAGTGCAGAATCAGGCCCTCCACTACCGGAACCGAGAGCGCTTTGCCACAATCAAATCAGCATCTTTGGTAAGCAGCCACCCCACCCCACCTCCTCTCATCCCCTCTCCCTTGGCAAAGGGGTCAGGGATTCTTCTCTTTTTTTCTCTCTCCTAATTATTTTTTGTTGTCGGCATAGCAACTGGGTATTGCACTGAAAGACATTTTAGCTCTGTGTGTGTGAGATGGAAAATGTAGAATATATTTAATTTTTCTGTGTTTCCAGTATGTGTGAGATAAGCCACCTTCCTGGGTGAAGTTAATATTATCTCGGATTCCTCCTCCCCTCCCTCTCCTTTTTCCACCTCTTTCTTTTGTTAATATGTTGATTTGCATGTGCAGAAGTGTGTATATGTGCTGGAGTGAAATGTGCTTAAATGCTGGGGAGATGCAGATGGGTTTGGAAACAATAAGATTGCTGCTTCTCGGCTGAGTTGCTGCCTGGTGGTTGGTTTAGTTTTTTTTTTTCCTTCATTCATTCATTTATTTCAAGCAACTGTACCGTGCCTGCATTTTTCAGCTTGATCCCTCAGCAGGATTGCTGGGCTGCGATATCGGAGAGGGCTTAGAGCGGGCTGTGGGCTTACAAAGAGGAGGGGGATGGGGTGAATCCATCAAGATTTGTACTATTGCAAATGTGATTGCTGTGGATGCCTTTGTAGTAGGGAAAGGGGTGTGTGCTGGAAGAGTTAGTTCTCTCACGCCACCTCCCCCACCTCGCTTCCGCACGGGCTGCGGTCGGCAGCAGCCTTTTGGAGGGAGAAGAGTGAAAAATGACCCTTTAAAGCTAAAATAAATGTGATCTTAAATATTTCAGCCCGATGCTATTAGAGGTCAGATGGACGGGGAGCGTTAGAAAGTACCCACTGTTTGGCCATGGCACTTGCTCAGTGCTATGACATCATCCTAGACCAACCCCGAAATTACACCAGTGAGCCCTCCCCTTCTTGTTTCACCCTGCCTGAACGGTTGGGTTTTTCCTTCTCTACCACCATTTCTTGATCCCCCAAATTACTTCCCATTTCTACATGCCCAAGACAGAGCGTGTGTGTATGTGTGTGACCACAGCTAAAGGTGGTGAGCAAAAGGCAGTAGTGCCAGCAGCCAAAATTTTTTCGATGTGGTTATTGCTGCTGCTGTTAAAATGTAAAATGATGCTGTAGTGTTCAGACTTCTGGCCAGATGTTTCATGGGCTGCCATTTGAGGGAAGCATCCGAGTTGTATCTTTTGCAGGTGTACTCCTGGGTGGCTGTACCCTGAGTGCTCCCCAGGCCGGTGTCCCCTGCACTCCCTTCCTTCCCTCCTACCCCCCGGTTTAAAGAGTGACCTAGAAATGGGTGCATTGGAGGACTCTCTGTAGTACACCTGACCCAGGCAGGATCTCAGGGCTCCTGGAGACCCTCTCCCTTGTGAATTTTTGGGAGGTGTGTGTGTGTGCACGCGTGCACCCAGTATAGTGCCAACACTGTTGCCTGCTCTGAGCACATCAAAGCAGGCTCCAGTTCAGTTGGCTGGAGGGAAGAAATGATGAATGACTCAAGCGTCATCTTCCACACACAGATGCAATTTGATTGATAAATAGATGTGTGTGTTGAATATATTCATATTCTTTTACTCCCTGTGGAAAGCTGCTGCACCTTCTGGCTGCCTTCAGCAGCAGAGTCCATCATTCTTCTCTTCCTTGAATATGTCATCCCTGGGCTACTTGGGTGGCTGGAAGGTACTGCAGGGCAAGGCCCCCTTGGGAGCTAATGAAAGATGTTGGTATGAAGGTATGGTCTGTGAGGTCTTCCCAGGCCTCTAAGCTCTGGGGAGGACAGCTGATGCCCCAAGGTCACTCCTGAATCCCATGGCAGCCTACTGGGGGGCCACGACTGGGTCTGTCTTAATTCCTTTGTAACTAGGATTGCTAAATCTCTGCTTCAGTGATCAAATGATGATGAAGATAAAATTAATACTGGGTGGGGAAGATGGCAGGCTATGTGGAGAACCTTTCTGGTTGTAGTTTTCTGTAGCATATGCTCTGACACGGAGCGTGTCTGGACTCCTGCTGGGAGGGTTTAGGTTGCACAGGTAAGGTGAGCAGTACATGCACAGCTCTTTTGGGGGAGAGGGAAGTCCCACCCTTTAGCTCAGAAAAGCACCTGGCAGGATGTGTCATGCAAAAGCTTTGCTGTCCCCATCACACTCATGCATGTCCCCTTCCCAGTACAGAGGGGAACTCCCAGAGTACTACCTTGGTTCTCCAGGAGGTGTTCCGAGGTGATGTGGTGAGGAGGACTTTCCTTGTGTTTACAACAGAAATAGTTCATTTCTGTTAATCTTGGGATGGGCTTTCCCTTTAATAATCTCTCATTCCTACCTCTTCAAGTTCCATAAATGGAAATTTAGAGAAAAAATGAAAAGCCAAGTCGAACCCCATTGCACAGAACATGAAGAACACTGTGCCTGGGTTTGAAGTGCCAGCGAGGCTGGCAGCACATGCCTCTTATCACCCTGCATCTGATCAGTGCTGGGGGGCTGGGTGATGTCAGTGAGCAGTGGTGCTGGATGCTGCTGCTCATCTGGCTAAGGGGAAAACCTCTCCTTCTGCCCCCTTCTCTGCTGCTTAAATAGCTGTGGGGAAGGTGGGGCCAGCCATGTAGCTGGTACGGGGAGAATGACCTAAACATGTCTGGAATTTATAGTGTGAACCCAGAAATTCAGACTTTAGTCATTCCTCCTTGTTAATTTACTCTTTCAGTGGCATCTTGAAAAATTAATCCTGTACAAGTGGATGCCCACAATCCCACAGTGTTAAAATCAAAGCAAACCAGCATGCTTTGGTGGTTCCCTACGTCATTGCTGCGGACCAGCAGTTTGTTTCTCAGCAGCTGGGTACTGCTTCCTGGGCACAGGGAGGTTATGCAGTTAGAGTAGAAGAGAACACTTTGGGTTGTAAGGGACCTCAAAGATCATCTGATCCCACTGCTGTCGGCAGGGACTCCCGCTAGACCAGGTTGGGAGCATCAGGTGGCAGAGAATCAAAAAAATGGGAGCTCTGACCCCAAATTCAGTAATATGGGATGATGTGTGGGTGTATTGTGGGATTTGCTGAGCATCCCACACCCCACCATGAGAGCCGGGCAGCATTGCAGAGGAAAAACACTGAGGCTGGGGGCCGGGGGCTGTGCATGTTGCTTTACAGCTGTTCCTGCTGGTGGAGTCCAGGGGCTTGGGCCCTCAGGCTCTTGCTAATCACCTTTAGATGCAGATGGGGGAAGGACTGGCACTTCCAAAAGGGTGCTCTCAGCTTGGTTCTCTTTCCACAAAAACAAGCTCAAGTAGTTTCAGCGAGTGCAGAGGTCACAGAACTACACTAGACAGTTCTACGCTCCAGATGTCTTGATGATTTTAAGTGTGATTCCTCCGCCCTGTTGCTCTGCAAAAGCATCATGTGAATAGGAAATAAACAGGACAGACTTATAGATAAAACAGTGAAATGGGCTACCCACAAAGAAACAGGCTGGAAATACACCTTTCTAGTCTTTGAGTGATGCTTTGATAGTACTCAGGGTTAAAAAAACCCAACCTTTGACTGCCTTTCTCTTTGGTCATTGTGTCAGACCAACCTCTCACCCTCCCTTGGTTTCATTTTTGTTTTTTTTCCATGACACTTGTGGCAACAGTAACCATCACTCGCTTGGAACAGCGGTGGAAAATGCCCTGCATGTTTCTGCCATGGCAGTGAAAGTTGTTATCTGAAATGGAGATCAGGTCCTTGCTACATCTCCATGTTATTTTGAAGACTGTGATCCATAATTAAAAGTTACAACTGGAAATCTAAGTCTCAAAACTCAGAAAGCTGTTGTTTAAAAAGGATAGAGGTTCTGCATGTTGATCAGGCTGTACCTATCAACACTTTCAAGTGAAAGGTGTTTTTATACACGTGCAGAAACTCATCGATCTGCATTTCCAGATGTCTTTCATGCCTGACCCCGTAACTCCCCACTGCCTCATGCCTTTCCTCGATAGCTGCTTTACAGTTTTCAATGAAATGATCTGACAGTTAAAATTCCATAGAAAGATCAGACAGTGTAGAATCTGTCGAAGGCCTTGGCATTCTCTTTAAAATCCAAATGCCAGCAAAAGAATTACATGATCTCATCCTGGGTCTGCAAAGCCAAATGTCTAGGTAGGTGTGAGCAGACTTCTCTGTATGCAGCCATTCCAGTGACACCAGGGCAGCCTGACTCCAAACCCAGGTATGTTTACACCGTGGCTCTTCCCTTGCACCTCTTCTGCTGAAGCAGGGGCTTTCTATTCCAGATGGTTGAGTTTCTCCTCATGGACTTATCTGCCTGCTGCCTTTAGAGATCTTTCCTCTAAAAATAATGCACTTGTTCTTTCTCATCTCCAAGTTCTTCTCTTGCTGTGAGAGGCTGCTGGCAGCATCTTGCTTAGTACTCTGCTCTGCCCAGCAAAGAGGAGCTCAGTGTTTGGTGTGGTTAGTGAGAGGGGAGAATAACTGTCCTTCAGAAGAGTGTTCAGTATCTTGGTTAAACACTGGAGAAAAAGGAGCTCTAAAGAAAGAGCTACTGCTTTGGAGGAGAAGCTGTGAGGCCAACTTCCTTACATAAAGCAAAAATCTTGGAGGGGTGAAAGAGAGAAAGTTTGGATTTTATGGCAACTGAGCTGCCTGTGGGAGTAGGTTGGAAAAGACATCTCTCAGTTCTGCCTGTGCCAAAGATACAGAGAGATAAGAAACTGAGAAAATGTCATACCTTGATAAAAGCTGTTCTGGTTTATATGGGGTTTTTTTTGGTTCTGCTGATGACCCGATTGATTATTGCACGCTGCAGATAGAGCTTCAGGAAACTGCAGTTTTCTGCTTTAAAGCATCCTGACTTTTCCTGGTTGTGTGCAGAAGAAATTTTGCGATGAACAACTCGGTCGTCGTCTCTTTTCCCATCATAATCTATGGGATGATGTTTGTGAAATGCTTTGTAGAGTTCCACGCACCTTTGTCTGTGAACACCAGAAAGGTGCTTACTGGAACTTCCTCAACTTTTCTTTGTAAAATGGTTGCTCAAGCTGTTCATTCATTAGGGGCTTAATCTTTAAAACCATAATCCTTTCTTCATCCATGCTTAGTCTGAGAAACTTCTCTGGTACTGACCAGGTTGCATTCAGTAACATTAATTTCTTCCAATTTCATCCATGCCCTGTCCATTTGGAGACCTTGTCTGTGAAGACTGAGTTCTGAAGAGTGTTGGTCTTGATTAGGCATTATAGTGATAAATTAGGTCTCTAGCACGAGCGTGCTGAATGAAGATGTTAAATCTATGAGATGTCCACCAAGTCTACTGTTCTCCTTCTCTCTTGTCTTCGGGAATGAAACGTTTCTTTTGTTTTCCTCTGGCGTTTTAATGTCTCATCTTTTGCTGCGACTGGAAGGCTTTATCAGCTAGTGTTACAATTAGGAATGGCATCCCAATGTTGGAGATAAACATCCCAGACCTAAAGTGAAATCTTTCAAAGATGGAATTCTTGCCATGATAGAGACAAGCTGAGCAGGACTGGAAACGGGGTGCACAGGAGCAGCAACAAAAATAAGGATAACAGATCAATGATTTTTGCTGTAAATTAAACAAGGGCATGATCTAAATCTCAGTAGGTATTAGACCAAAGGGGGAGACTGGCAAAGTTGCAGTGGATTTTTAGATCTTTTTTTTTTTTTTCCTCTCCACTCTTGCTGTTTGCTTTGTTCTGCCAACTTCTTGGAACGGAGTGTGCCGTGCAGAACGTCCCACTGCTCGCAAAAAGGCCGGGCCTCAAAAATAGCACATCCAGGAAGATCTCGTACTGCTGCGTGGTAGTTACCGCATCTCCGTGTCTCCACGAGTCCCTGACCAAGTCTGTTCTCTCCTAGTCGTGTCTCATTTAACGTAGTAAATGGCATATGTGAAGCGTCGGGGCTACGCCTGCCGTACCTGACATCTGTCTCGTATAATTAAATTGGATGACTTCTCAGAGGAACTTTTATTACCTGGAAACTTCTGACAGAGATCTTATTCTCACTGAACCTGACTGCGGCGTGCAGGTTCCTACAAATGCTTATCATCAACTGCAGAGTATGGTTCCTCTTAAATAAAAAAATTTTGAACTCTCTGGCAATACCCAGGGCTAACACTGGGTTTGTGTTTCCATGGCCGTTTCTACCATGTCACGTATCTAAGCCAGATACCAGGAATATGTTTCATTACCTAATCTCAAGCATTTGAAGGCTGCTATGTTACACTGCTTGCTCAAGAGTAAGTATGTATTTGATCCGGACAACTTCAAAATAACATCCCAAAATTCCTTGTACAGGGAGGATGTGATTTATGCATCATCACTCACCTCCCATTTGATGTTTGACTTCACTAATGTGGTGAACCCACTATCAGTACTTCTGGTACTGGAGTCAGGCTTTGCAATTGGATGTTTCTTTTTCTCTCTGGGCTTGTCTTTGGAAGGGATGGGGGGGAAGACAGACACTGTCCACTCCAGTCGCTTCTTGCTTTCACATCTTGTTTCTATTCTGGGTCTCTAGCTATAATTGTCTTGGTTGGTAACTAGTTACTGTAAATTGTTGTTAACCCCTTTCAAGGTGAAGGCTTTAGAAAGCTCTTCCTAACCTTCTCTTCACGCTTCTCCCAAGCGTTGGTAGTGGTTTGAGCTGGGATAGGTGGCAGCATGCTGTCTGCCTTGGGTGACACGTCAGTTGGGGTGTTAAACTTGCCTGTTGAGTTTGGAGCTCTCACTTGGTCACTGCTTCCTATCAGCTGCTAGTCCTGAAGCACAGGGCTGTAGCAAGTGGGCTCAGTTTGCTGCTCAGTAAAGCAGCTGCTGCTCTTCTGTTGAACTTGAGCCTTCTCAGGTCTGTAGGTGCATCTCATCCTGTGTCTGAACCTATTCTGAAGGTCTCTGAAAAAGAACCTTTGAATGAGAGCAGTACTGTAGGAGGTGCCAGTTCTTTCTCTTGGCTGCTGCAGAGAAGTTCATCCAGAAGGCTGGACTCTTGTGGACTGTAGGAGGACAATGTTGGTTCATAAAGCTTCAGTGGTCATCTTCAAAGGGCTGAGCTCTTTGCTTCGTGCTTGTTAAGTGTGAAAGTAGAGGTCCTCTTGTACAGAATCAGGGACTGCAGCTCTACACATGTACTAAGGACCCCAGCTTTCAGCTCCCAGCACTGTCATAAAAGATCAGCAGATCTTTCTTTATATGTGAAGTTCCTGGGACTGTATTAAAAAAGAAATCAGTCTTGGACGCTTTTCTTCTCTTGAAATGGAAACATTACCATTTGCGTTTTCGTCTGAAAAATTTTTGGCACAACTTACTGGGTTTTTTTTTTTTCTTCCTTTCACATGGATACACTTGGGTATGGAAATGAATGTGGAACTTGTGAGTTTGTTTCAGCTGAGCAGGGTTTAAAATCTGCTTAGACCATCTGATCAATCTTGTGAAGAGCACAGAGTTCCAGAACACTGTTCCCTTGTTAGAAAACTTTCAGTTCTGGAAGGGAATGAGCTCAGTCTGCCATCCACTTGAATTTTAAGAAGCAATTTTGAAGGAGGTTGCTCATTGCAGGAAATAGATGTTGAGGGACTGAACTAGAACTGTGGTGACTTGAGGAGGAAGGAAAGAATGGGGGAGTTGGGTGGGTTATTCAAATGGATGCCATCTTGTAAGTCCACGTCAACCTCAGTCCTGTGTCTGAAGAAGGCTGTCCAGCAGCCATCTTTGTTTCCAGATGTCCTCTAGTTTTCCCTGGGGTGATTAGCAACCTGCTGTTTCTGTTATTCAAAACGTGACATTTTCTGCCACATTACTTAAAACACATGTGAAATTGTCAAGAAAAGATGGAGGGTAAAAACCAGGAGAGAGAAACCTGATGGCCCCGTTTGTGATAGTAAACAGCAGCACCCTCTGGAACCTGGAACAGCATTCCCTCAATGGTGATTTCTAAGAGTGAGGCAAAGCAGGGTCTGGTTTGCAGGTAAGCAGCCAATGTGGAGACAGCGTATCTGTGAAAAAGGCCTTGTAGCACTTCTTCCTCTTCTCCTGACATCAGGTTACAAGACAGATCCATGAGCATGAGCAGGAGAACGAGTTGCGGGAACAGATGTCAGGATATAAGCGGATGCGGCGCCAGCACCAGAAGCAGCTGATCGCCCTGGAAAACAAGTTGAAGGCCGAGATGGACGAGCACCGCCTCAAGCTGCAGAAGGAGGTGGAGACGCATGCCAACAACTCGTCCATTGAGCTGGAGAAGCTGGCCAAGAAGCAAGTGGCTGTGATGGAGAAAGAGGTGAGTAGAGTTACTGGCTTCCTAGCGGTACGTGAGGATTGGAGGGAGAGATGTATGCCAGATCTCGAGGAGAAAGCTGTAGAAGTTCTCCTTTAAACCCCTGTTCTTAAGTGCATTCTATGGTTGCTGTCCGGTTAATACAAGTGAACCTTTTGGATGATGAGGCCCTCCATTGGCATTGACCAATGCTGCCTAGAAGAGATGACAGACTCTGTGAAGATCTGGGAGGGACCTTCTGCCTGGTGGCTGAGGGAATGGCAGAGCTCACTGCTGTTACTCAGTCTGTTTAAAAATCAACATGTTAATCCATATGGTAAATGAGTGGTGGTTTACCCTCTGGGGAGGCTTTGGTGGGGAGGTGAGAAGCATGAGAAAACTCTTAACGTGTATGTGGGTGTTATGGGGTCTTTGTGCAAGAAGCTTTCACGTGGTTGAATACTCGTGACTTCGTCTAGCACAGTGATGGGGGAACGAGAGACCGAAAACCACACACCTAAAAGCTGATTTTTGCTGGATTCAGTACCTGCTCCCTCACCTTTCAGGTCTTTTTTTCCCTTTTGTCTCTGTGCCTTGCAGGCAAAGGCAGCTGCAGCAGATGAAAAGAAATTCCAGCAACAGATTTTGGCTCAGCAAAAGAAAGACCTGGCGACCTTTTTAGAAAGTCAGAAGAAACAATACAAGCTTTGCAAGGAAAAGATTAAAGAGGCAAGAAACCATCATTTTCAGGGCTGAAGGGGTGTAGAGTGAACGTGAACTAGATTTTTGTTTTGATAAACCTGGGCCAGCCCAGAGATTTAAGGGATACTGTCAAGCTTGGAAGCAAATTTAGATTCTCAGCAAGTAAACTTTCAGGATCTGGGAGCATCTGGCAGCATTTCTAGAACAATTTGTAAGGGTACTAGAGGTGCCTTCACAATTGGCTGTAGAGTAGAATCCTTGGAACCAAGGGTGATGAGGGGAAAAAAGGATTTCACAGAGAACTCGTCTTCCCCTTTTTCCTCATGTGTGTGTTTTGAGTTGTTTGGTTTTTGGTTTGTTTTGGGGTTTTTTTGGTGTAATCTGGAAGTAATCAGAGCAACCAGTTAGATGTCACTTGGCTAAAAGTCCTGTGGTTGCTTATAATGATTTAGAAAAAACAGTAACTTAATATGTAGCTTATCTGTCCCAAATCTTACTACTGAAGTATAGCATCCCCACCACCTCACAAAAATCATTTGCTGTTGAGAATGTAGAGGTGAGAGCAGCACAGAGCCCTGCTAGGTGTCTGATTCACTAGAGAATCAAGCATGAGTCCTGTTGAAATAAAACTTAGGCCCAAGCTGGACTCCTTGGTAAGACAGGTGTGGAGCTGGGAAGGGAGCCGAGGGGTTTGACCCAGTCCCCTTCCTGCACACCCCTGCCGTGGTGTGTTACTGTCAGCTGATCGCTGCACTGCTGGGCCTCTGAGATGTTTGTGTTTAATGGTGGCTTTTTCCTTCTCCTCTTGGTGGGTCATAATACAGCTCTAGGGGCAGCAGAGCTGGGGCGTGGCCGGGTGATGAGCCTGGTTCTGCCAGTACCTGGTGGTGTAGCCACCATTTCGGTGCCCTTTTGTGAACCGAATGGCAGAGTAGCAGCCAGGGACTGAAGGTCCTCCAAGTCCCGTGTCACTGTGCTCCTAAGGGAAGTGTTGTCTTGCCCCTGTGTGCCAGTAGGAAATGAATGAGGACCACAGCACGCCGAAGAAAGAGAAGCAAGAAAGAATATCCAAACATAAAGAGAACCTGCAGCACACACAGGCTGAAGAGGAGGCCCATCTTCTCAGCCAGCAGAGACTCTACTATGACAAAAACTGCCGCTTCTTCAAGAGAAAAACGATGATCAAGAGGCACGAGATGGAGCAGCAGAACATTCGGGAGGTATGGCACTCTTCACTCCCTTTCCAAGCGTCTCTGTAATTGTTTTTGCTTTGTGTCTGTAAAACAGTTTGACTGAGGTTAGATCTTCCTGTTTGAGGCTGCTAAACAGAACTGAGAAAAATGTAGGAAAAATGTATGTGTTTTGGGAAATCGTTTTCCACACAGATGTGGCTGCTTTTCTTACCTGAGGAGGGAGGGGTGGCATCGTTGACCCACAGACACTCTGGGACCGATGCTTCACCTGAACTCTTGGGCCTTAGATTTTGGCAGATCCTGCTGGGCAGCTTCTTGTGCCGTGTGGAGTGCCAGGGCCACCTGTGGGATGTGATGCCCTTTCAGCCATGAGAAGAAAACTTATGTAGCTGGAATATGTGCAATAAACCAGGGATAGCCTGTTAAGGTTGCAGAACGAAGTGCTACAAATGTTAAGTACCACCAAAAAGTCCTCTCTCTTGTGTGTCTGCATTCTGGTTGTCTCCAAAGAATCTGATCTTGCTTTTCCATTGGGCTCTGCTCAGATTATTGCACAGGGTGGGTGATAGTTAATGAGAAGCTATTCAACATCTTACTTTCCCTCATTAATTATTACCCACTGCCTTATGAGCTGCCTGCAGTCAAAGGCCACTTTGGAGAAAGAATGATTATTTATTTGTAGATGCTTCTGTGGTAGTAACTATAATTTCTGAATTCTTCATTAGTGTTATTTTTGGATAAGACTATCAGATGAGAAGGTATTTTAGTAAAGGCTGAGAGTGAGTGGTCAAAAACTTATAGTAATCATGTACTTAGTCTGCTACCATCAGATTTTCTAGCACACTTAACGTTGCTCTGCATTGTACCTGTTTGGAGCTTTGCTGCCCTTGGCTTCAGAGACGCCTGGGGCTGCTCAGCTTCTTTGCAGAGCACATCCAGACATCTCAACTTGGACACTGAGAATGAATCACTGAAAAATCAGCTTTGGGCACCTGTGTCAGAGCAGACAAGCTCTGTGGCAAGGAAGAGAGCAGAATTCTGTTACTTTGCATGGTGTTTTAACTGAGAAATGCTGCTCTCAGCTCCTGCATTTAAGCTTTTTATGACAGACCTAGTATTCAGAATTACCTGTTTTAATTCCTGAAAATAACATCCCTACTATCTAGTTCAAAGTGACTGGATCAGACAGCTGAAGGAAATGACACATTCAAAATGGTTTTCTCTTGAGATTTTAAGTAACTGCAGAGGTTCTGTTTGTACAAATGGGCAAGTGTTTGTGAGGAGTGCCTGTGTCTGTCCACGCTGTGTGAACTGAAATCAGGTGTGCGGTGGGCACGGGAGAGGCTGTCTGTCCGTCCTAAGGTGCAGGCACAAGTGCCAGAGCTCACTGCCTGGGCTGACATCCTGCCTGCTCAGTCAGCCAAAGGAAAATGGGAAATGATTTCAGCACACCGGTAGATCTAAGCGTTCATCTTGGCCGTCAAGGTGCAAGTTTGGCTTAAATGTAGACATGTGTAGGGTCCTTATGGCCAAGAATGCAGAGGCGAGACCCGGCCCTGATTCCTTCCCCATCTCCTGGCTTAAACCTGTCACAGCCAGTGGGGCTGAAGGGCTTGTGTGCAGGTGCTGGAGTTGAGCGTTACAAGATCTAATGACACCTCAGAGTTATTAGGTATTTTGCTTCTAGTGATAAAAATCGTTACGCTGAGCCAGCTCTGGGCCCTTGCTGTGCTGGGCTGTGAGTGGTGCGAGGCAGCCCCCGCTGGGCCTGTCCTGGTCTTGCCTGAAGCACAGCGATGAGTTTGTAAACCCGAGAGCTGAAACCGAGACCTACCCGCAGACCATCTGTGAAGGTCACCAGGTATCAGCAAGGGGTGCAGCTGTAATCACCGCGTGGTTGAGCTGGATTCAGCTCCATGCTCCACAGGTTGTTGTTGATACCTGGAGACAGAAATATTAGCAGTAACTGGGGAGAGAATCGGACATCGTCCTCTTCCTTGGCTTGTAACAGAGTGAAGGTTTTCCTGGGCTGCAGGGCACCGTGTGCAGGAACTTTTATGTGCACGTTGCAAAATGGTGTGAGGCTTGGGCTGTATCCTCATGTTAAAAACGAGCTGTGCCTGGGGCCAAAGCCCACCTGGACACAGTGGTAGATGAAATTCTTTTTCTTACCTGCATTGCTCCTGTTCTCCTCTGCTTTGGCCAGTCTGGATGAGTGACAGGAGAGAAACCTCGTCTCCCAGTGCCTACCTCAGCGTCATTTAAACCGGACAAATAAGAGGTCACAGTCAGTCACCCCAGACCCTCTACCACCATCCCTATCCCCTGCAGCTCTGAGCATCCCAGGAGGTGTTGATTAGCGGCTTCTTTGATTCCCAGCAGTTACAGGGCTTGTGTGTGGTCCCAGTGCCACCTGCTGGAGAGTCCCTGGTCAATGCTGGAGCTGCCAGAGGAGCAGGTTACAAGAGGGTGGGTGGGTGGATGGAGGCTGAGTAGCTGCTTTGCACTCCCATCATGCTGCTGTGTTTGCGCTTTCCTCTGGCATATGGAAGTCCTCGATGTTGCCCAGAGGAGCGACTGGGACACCCAGCCTCACAATCTCAATTACAGCCTTTCAGGAAGAGAGAATCACTCCTCAGTTGTTGTCTTGTGCTCTGCTATCCTTTTGCGCAGGAGCTGAACAAGAAGCGGACCCAGAAGGAAATGGAGCACGCCATGCTGATCCGGCACGACGAGTCGACGCGCGAGCTGGAGTACAGGCAGCTGCACACGCTGCAGAAGCTGCGAATGGACCTGATCCGGCTGCAGCACCAGACTGAGCTCGAGAACCAGCTGGAATACAACAAGCGGCGAGAGCGGGAGCTGCACAGGAAGCATTTCATGGAGCTCCGGCAGCAACCAAAGAACCTGAAGGTGCCGGAAGCTTTCCTTCCTCCTCTCCCAGCCTCTGTCCCGCCGGGCGGGCTGGTCGGTGTGTTCGCTGCCGCCTCCGTGCAGCCTCTACGCTGTAGAATCACCGCTCTCACCAGCGCCGTGTGCTCCGCTGCATCCCTGCCCTTTGTGCAGGGCTCCTCCGGCATCAGAAAGTTGTGGGTTGTTAGAGCACAGAGCTCTCTGAGGAGTTTAAGTGCTGTGCTAATTGAGGCTGCTGGGTAAAAATAGGCTGCTCCTTAGGAGAGCGTGACACCGTGCTTCTGATGAGCTGTGCTTTCTTCAGGCCCTGGCTAGTGTCGGCCTATAAACCTTGCTATGGAAAAGGCTTGGGCGAGGCCTCCTCGTTTTCAAAGTCAGCAGAAAGCGAGAACATGGGTGTGCTGAGCACTCTGCTCTGTCCCAGTTCGGCTG
This sequence comes from Baryphthengus martii, assembly GCA_013396935.1. NCBI lineage: Eukaryota > Metazoa > Chordata > Aves > Coraciiformes > Momotidae > Baryphthengus > Baryphthengus martii. The sequence continues at coordinate 261,128 of VWZK01022233.1, forward strand.
CAGGTGGATCAGAAGCCTCTGAGCTGCTTGCTGTGGGAGATTTCTGTTCCACCTCTCAACATCCAAAAAAGGCTTTTACCCACTTCATCACACCCTCGCTAGTTCTCAGATCGGCAGTCTCCGCATAGGTGGTAGAGGCAGCAAAATGGGAGGCCTTGAAAACGTAAATGCTTCTGGGGAGGCAGGTGGCAGGGTGATGGGCTGGGGCAACCTGCAGGAAGCACTGGGAGGAGATGGAGATGCCCTGGGCTGCGAAGAGCTTAGTGGCTCCTGTTGCTGGGCTGTGGTCGGTGCTGAGGCAGGGCCTGAGCTGATGCCTCTCAGTAGGTCACTGCGTGTGCGGAGCGCTCCCTGCTCACCAAGGGGCAGGGCAGGAGACAGCACGGAGCACGGGGCAGCTGTGGTTGTCTCACCAACCCACCCCTTTGGATGTACTGTAACCTCTCCGTTGCCAAAGCTCTTCGTGCTCTTCACATCATTCCTTCCTTGGCAGGCTATGGAAATGCAGATCAAAAAGCAGTTCCAGGACACATGCAAAGTCCAAACTAAGCAGTACAAAGCACTGAAGAATCACCAGCTGGAAGTAACTCCAAAGAGTGAGCACAAGACAATTTTGAAGAGTCTGAAGGATGAGCAGACGAGGAAGCTCGCCATCCTGGCAGAACAGTATGAGCAGAGCATCAATGAGATGATGGCCTCACAAGCGGTAGGTACAGCGCTCGGCACCTCCTGAGCCTGGGCGGGGAGTACCTGACCGAGGTGGGATATAGTTGGGCTGCTGCATGGTGAGCGAGGCAGCTGTGTTCATAGCACAAAGGAGATGGAGGCTCCCTTTTTACAAGGAGTCTTGTGGAAAAGATGAGGGGTAACGAGTAAAGTTACTTCTGGAGAGATTTCGATTGGACACAAGGAAAAATTTTCACAAGATCCATCAGCCACTGGACTAACCTCCCCAGGGAAATAGTGGAGGCCCCAACATTGGACACTGCTAAGATTCAGCTGGACAGGATGCTGGCCCAGCTTGTCTAGATGGGGCTTTTGCTAAGAAAGGTTGGACCAGGCAATCCCAGAGGTCCCTTCCAAGCCGGTACTCTATGAACTGTTTTAAGTAACATACCAGGGAGCACTTTCCCTCTTGTAGTGAGCATCCCATAGAACTGTGTCCCTTCCCTGCTGTCCGTGTGCTGGGGTTTTAGAACTGCGTATTCTCTGAGGCTCCTGCCTCTGTGTGAGAGAGGAAACAGCTGGTTTTGAAGCCCTTTCTGTTTCTTACTCTATGAACAGCGGTGGCTCCTGGCTTTAAGAAGGAAGAGTGGTGTGCCTCTTGTGTCCGAGCAGGGAAGTCACTAGTGGAGGTTTGAATGTCATTTTCACAATGAGCATAGACTCAGAATTGTTTGGAAGGGACCTTTAAGATCGTCAAGTCCAACTGTTAACCCAGCACTGCCAGGTCACCACTAAACCCTGTCCCTCGGCACCACATCTCCGTGGCTTTGAAACCCCTCCAGGGATGGGGACTCCACCATTGCCCTGGGCAGCCTGGGCCAGGCCTTGACAGCCCTTTTGGGGAAGAAATTGTTCCTCGTGTCCAACCTAAACCTCCCTTGGTCTTACAGCTACGGCTGGACGAGGCCCAAGAAGCAGAATGCCAAGCCCTGAGACTGCAACTCCAGCAGGAGATGGAGCTGCTCAACGCGTACCAGAGCAAAATTAAGATGCAGACAGAAGCACAGCACGAAAGAGAACTCCAGAAGCTGGAGCAACGGGTGTCACTGCGCAGGGCACACCTCGAACAAAAGGTACGTTTGGGGCGGGCTGCCCGAGGGGGTTACAGGAGTAGGGGCTGGGAGCCGCCGAGCTCTGCTGAGGGGCTGCTGCCTGTGCCTGTTTCAGATCGAAGAGGAGCTGGCCGCCCTCCAGAAGGAACGCAGCGAGAGGATCAAGTTTCTGTTGGAAAGGCAGGAGCGAGAGATTGAAACGTTTGACATGGAGAGCCTGAGAATGGGCTTTGGGAATCTGGTCACCTTAGAATATCCCAAGGAGGACTATAGATGAGGGTAGATGATTATTATTTTTTTTGCCATTTAAAAAAAAAAGACAAAAAAGCAAACAAAATAATGACAAAACTTGCAAACCCAACATTCCCCCTGTTACCGGGCGTGCTCTCTCTCTTTCTGTCTCTTTTACTGACATCGTGTCGGACTAGTGCCTGTATATTCCTCCTCCATCAGGGGCCCTTTCCCCCTGTGTCAGTCAGTCCCGGTGCAGGATGACGGCTCCTGGCGGTCTGTTCCATAGTACGTCACAGTATTGATGTCTCTGTGCAATGATGAAAAAAATGTTTCAGTGAAAACTTTGGAGACAATTTTAAAGAAGAAAANCATATCAGTGGTGACATATTATTACTTTTGGGGGTGGGGAGGGTGGGGGGGCAAGGCTCTGGTGATTTTTAGAAGAACCATGCCGGGCGAGGCGGGGACAGGACCTTGGCCCGCGGCATATTCTTGATTGTATCATAATCATTTTCCGCTGTCGCGGAGAATGTGAATACACTTAAACGAGCCCACGGGATCCCAGTAGCACAAAATTGGGCTTTGTCAAATCGTGTATTTTGTGTATAGAAGGAATTTAAGGAGAGCTTTTACTTATTTTCATATTGTATTTTAACTGTTTCTCTGATCAGAAATTTTTTTACTTCTTTCCCCTCTTCCCCGCTGCTCCCAGCACCCCACCCACTCTCCGGTTCAGTCCTTGCAGTTCAACACTGTCTGTTAGATCATCCCCGGCCCTTTTTGTTTCTTTTTTTGGTTTGTTGTTTTTTGGTTTTGTTTTGGTTTTTTTTTTAATTTTGTTGTTCCTCCCCCAAGTCCACCCCCAATCCCATGATCTTGGTCATAAATATTACATTATTCACACTTTCAAACTGTGTATTTTCTTACAATAAAAAGATTAAAAAAAAAGGCTTTACTTCTTTTGCATGCACTTTAAAAAAAAAAAAAAAACACAACAAAAAAAACCAACTAAAACATTTTTCAGGTTCCAAGGAAGAGCATGAATAACTGTCAGAGCTTTTAATTATATTTGTAAATAAAAGTGTTCATCACAACGCCTCGCTGTCTCATTGTGGGCCCGGCCCTGGTGCACTCTGAAGGTGGGAGCAGGGGACCCCTCCACTCCCACCAGCAGCTCCCATACAGTGACATGTCCCTGCAGCCTGAGGCTGGGCAACCTCTGCCTCTGGGGCTTGGTTCTAAAGCTGCTTTTCTTGACATTGGTGGTTTTAGACGCTCATGGNAAAAAAAAATGTTTCAGGAAAAACTTTGGAAAAAATTTTAAAAAAAAAAAAAAAAAAATAGAAAAAAAAAAGTGGATGTATGTTGCTTTTGAGCAATCACTCATTTTTACCACCAATCGATGAAAGTACAAGCAAAAAAAAGAAAAAAAATGCTAATCAAAAGATGATAAATACAAACCCAGGGGGAGAGAGACTAAATCCGCAGCCTTACCTTAACTAGCTGCTGCATAATTTTATTTTATTTTTATTTTTTTGGTATTTATTCATCAGGAATAATTAAATAATAATAAAATTTTATTAAAGATTGAAAAAAAAATTTGATACATTTTACAGGAAAAAAAAAAACAAAATACAAAAAACCTTAATCGTGATGTACATATCAGTGGTGACATATTATTACTTTTGGGGGTGGGGAGGGTGGGGGGGCAAGGCTCTGGTGATTTTTAGAAGAACCATGCCGGGCGAGGCGGGGACAGGACCTTGGCCCGCGGCATATTCTTGATTGTATCATAATCATTTTCCGCTGTCGCGGAGAATGTGAATACACTTAAACGAGCCCACGGGATCCCAGTAGCACAAAATTGGGCTTTGTCAAATCGTGTATTTTGTGTATAGAAGGAATTTAAGGAGAGCTTTTACTTATTTTCATATTGTATTTTAACTGTTTCTCTGATCAGAAATTTTTTTACTTCTTTCCCCTCTTCCCCGCTGCTCCCAGCACCCCACCCACTCTCCGGTTCAGTCCTTGCAGTTCAACACTGTCTGTTAGATCATCCCCGGCCCTTTTTGTTTCTTTTTTTGGTTTGTTGTTTTTTGGTTTTGTTTTGGTTTTTTTTTTAATTTTGTTGTTCCTCCCCCAAGTCCACCCCCAATCCCATGATCTTGGTCATAAATATTACATTATTCACACTTTCAAACTGTGTATTTTCTTACAATAAAAAGATTAAAAAAAAAGGCTTTACTTCTTTTGCATGCACTTTAAAAAAAAAAAAAAAACACAACAAAAAAAACCAACTAAAACATTTTTCAGGTTCCAAGGAAGAGCATGAATAACTGTCAGAGCTTTTAATTATATTTGTAAATAAAAGTGTTCATCACAACGCCTCGCTGTCTCATTGTGGGCCCGGCCCTGGTGCACTCTGAAGGTGGGAGCAGGGGACCCCTCCACTCCCACCAGCAGCTCCCATACAGTGACATGTCCCTGCAGCCTGAGGCTGGGCAACCTCTGCCTCTGGGGCTTGGTTCCAAAGCTGCTTTTCTTGACGTTGGTGGTTTTAGACGCTCATGGAGTGTGGCTCCTCTTTTGTTTTGTGTCCTCCTTCCACCCTGACAAGTCCCAAGGTGGAGCTGCTGCTGAGCGCAGTGCTGTGGAGCTCTTCAAGCACGTCTCACCTGCCTGATGGGCTTAGTCTGATCGATCTTGGGCTTGAGTAGTTGGGAATGTTTTCCTGGAAAACCATCAGTCCTGTTTCACTGTTGAAGTGTTTCAACAGCTGGGTTGAATAACTACCCTGGGGCAGAAACCAACCCTAAATTGAGAGTCCCTCTGGTGATCACAGGACCCGGCTGCAGCAGGTAGAGGTTTTTGGTACATCAACAGCAGTGCAGAGCTTTGAGAAAGGAAGTTGTTTAAAAAAGGGGGAAGGCTTCTCATCCTATAAAGTACAATTACATGGGCTTCATCTTTTTTTTTTAACCTTTAAAGACATCAGACTGAGCCAAAGGTTAATTTTCTGCTTTAAGTGCTTAGGAGACACCTACCCTGTCTCACTGCGAGCTGGTGAGGATCCAAAATGCTCGAGCCCTGCGCCTTGGCTGGGCAGTGGCTTCAGGTCAGTAAAGCTGGTGGTGCCCCTCACAGGAGCTGAAATGCACAGCTGGGGTGGGCAGGTTGAGGGCAGGAGGCCTCCAGGGTTTATGCTGCCTGAGCCTTGGGGTGTGAGGATGTGTCCTGGGACAGGCAGGGACTGGCTCCTCTGGCAGCTGCCAAACTGAGCTGAAGGTGCTGGGTGCCCTTGGGCACAGGGAGGCCTCAAGGGAGTGAAAGGGCTTCTACCAGCTGGGCTGGGCCAGCGCCAGGCCACCCCAGCAGCTGCAAGGAGTGGTGAGGTTGGCAAACAGGCAAGGGGAGGTGTTCAGGAGATAAGTCAGTGACAGTGGCTTCAGAAACACCCTGGGAAAAGAAGCATCCTCTCTGAATTCCCCAGCCAGCCTGCCAGCACTCTGCTTGCCATCGGCCTTTCCTCTGATGATGAGCAGGTGTGAATTCATAGGAAGCAAGTTGTAGGACAGAGCCACGACTGCTTTGAGATGCACCCCTCCAGCATCGGCACCCGCTTCAGGCAGCGCTGCGAGGAGCAAGGAGCCTCCAGCCTCTACAGTGAGAGGAGGGAAGGAAGCTGGTACCACCACACTGCTCTGTCCCCCAAGAAGGCAACCACACCATCCACCTTGGTAAGTTTTTTATTGCACTGTGAGCAAACGGCACGTGAACATCAGGTCACAACAGAACATGAACAAAACAAAGTGGTGTCTCAGCTTTGAGTGGCAACAGGGAACAGAAAGCGCTATAAACCAGCTTCCCCACCTCCTACCAGCTATGCATTCACTGCTTCAGTGGTTCACTTTGGTGAAGTGGAAGCACTGGCCCTTTGAGGGTAAATTAACAAAAAAAAGGTGGAGTTACCCTTAAACTGCCCTTTCCTGCCCTGGAAAGGGGAGGCTACAGCCAGCACCACCCCCCAGAGTGGTTCTGTACCCACACCACTGCTGTGCAAAACCTTTTCAGCACAGCAGAGACAGGCTCAAGGGACATCTCCAACAGCTCTGGATTGCCTTAAGGTTGGCCTGGAGGGGTGGCCCTTCCAGGGACACCTTGTCAGCAGCTCGTCTAGCTGGCGAGCACCTGTACCTACAGCATTGGCCGAAGCGCACGCAGTTCTGGCCACGCTGACATGGAAATGGGCTCAGGGCTGAGACAGTGACAGGGGGGCGCTTCCAGCGGTCAGTGCGAGAGCAGTTGGGTAAAACTCACGAGCTAAACAAAACTACAGGGCCGTGCTCTGACCTGCCCGGTCTCCGGGGGTGCAGGGCATGCTGCACAGTGCTGCTTCGGCTCCCCACGCCCTACTTCCCCGACAGCTGCTCGTAGAGCTTCGGCACATAGTCATCCCACTCCGCCTGGTAGCAAGTGCCAGCCACCGGCACCCCCAGCTCATACTTGCTGCGGAAGGAAGCCACCTTGAACTTCCCTCGTTTGTCTCCAGAGCGATTGGAGAGGATGGGCTCATTGCAGGTCAGATGCTTCGGCTGCTCGTACACCAGCCACACATAGCGGTGCAGCCCTGCACGGAGGAGACAGCATCACAAGAGCCAGTCACCTGCAACTCCTGGGGTTAAGTGGCCCCAGGAGCACAGGGAAAACAAACACCTGCATCCTCCAGGGTCAGAAAGCAAAGCAGAATGGAGCTGAAGGAGCTCCAAGAGGATGCGCTAGATCTGCTCGAATAGCTCATGTCCTGCCTTGGCTCATGTTCCCCCCACCAAGCAGAACAGCACAGGCCCATCACCAACCAAGAGGACGGTGGTGATACATGTCCACACGGGTCCTGGCTGCAAGCAGGGGCAGGCAGTTCTCTGCAGGCCCTCCCGCCCTTCCCTGCACGCTGCATTGGATCCCCGCGGCATCCCGGCAGCCAGGTACTGACCTGTTCCTTTGGGAGGGCCGGAGCCGACATAATCTGACAGCACGGTCCCACTCCCCACATTGTTGCCTTTCATGTTGGTGACCAGGAAGTGATGCCATTCCCTGAAAGGAGAAGGCAAAAAACAATTGGACTGCATCACAGCGCCATCTGAGACCCTTCATTGCTCCAAGGTGCTGCTTTCCTCTAAGGCTGTCAGCATAGGGCAACCGAAGCTGCTCTTGGTTTGCCAAAGCCAAAGAACAGCAGCCCTAGAGCAGGTATGGCCTCCTCCAGGATGCAGAGCCTGCCAAAACCAATCTGTCATCTTGCCTGACCCCTAACAGTAGGTATTACACATGCTTCTGAGTAACACTTGACAAAGTTGAGCTGGTCCCATGTTTAAGACTCCACTGCTAGCACTGATAGACCTAATTCCAACTCACACGTGTGCCAAATTAGAGCAAGCAGCAGATGCTGTGCTTCTCTGAGCAACAACAGACCTCTGAACACCCCTAGCAAAAGTAGCTGCTCCTCGCCGTGCTGTCCTTGTCTCAAGGAAAGATGCAAGGGCACTGCTTCTCTCCCTAGGCACAGACTCACTGCTGCACCGTAGGCGGAGCACATTCCCAACCTCCTTCTAAGTCTCTGTTCAGACCACGAGGGACACTCCATTTTCCCCAGACAAGACAGGGAGCTGCGCACAATGGTTACCTGAACTTTGGGTCCTTCCTACTGGGAGCATCTGGGTCTGTGAGAACCAGGGTGTAAAGCTTCTGGGCATCACAGCCATCCCATTCAATGCTGGTGGGACGATGCTGGACCTGGGGAGATGATAACGTCAGCACGAGCAGTCAGCCCTACTGCCAGCACCACGCAGCTAGTGCCAGCCAGCTGCTCTGCCCACGGAGCCCATGCGGGACCAGCGCAGACACCAACACCCGAGGAGTTCAAGGCCATTCGTGCCAGCTCGCACCCTCGTGCCAGAGCCGCCGCGACTTCTCCTGCAGCACGGAGCCTGGCCTGAGCGCGATGCCCGCGTACAAGAGTCGACGGCAAAGCAGGGCACCTCTCTCATCCCCTTGCACCCGGGGAGGCTCCGGTGGGGAGCTGCCGGAGCGAAGGCGCAGGAGGCCTGGACGTCTCCCGCCATTTTGCCGCATCCCCGTGCGACACACCCCCGGGAGCGGGGCCGAGCCTATGCTCACCTGAGTGGGCGTGAGCACCTTGCCCAGCTCGTCTATCTCCACGGAGCCATACTTGACCCGCAGTGGCTGCGCCGGCTTCTGCTCCACCTCGGTGAGGCTCAGCGGCCCGCTCCACAGCCCCAGGTCCACCGGCATGGCGGCTACTGCTACTGCGCCCGCCTCGCCACATCAATCACCGGCCCTCGGCCCGCCCCCCTGCTCCCATTGGAGGAGGCGCCGATACGCTCCGCTCCCATTGGCGGCGGCGCGCCGACGGTCCTTACCCGTCTCCCGCTGTTAGGGCGCCACCAGCCGGGCAGGTTCGGCGCCGCGGGTCAGGGCTGGCTTCCGCGGCCGTGCCGCCTCGATATTTGCCCGGGGTGGGAGAGGCCGAGCAACGGCACAGGGGGTGCCTAAAGCAGTACTGCTGCCCCTGCCTAACGGCCTTGTCTCTGCCGTTAATTAGGTTATAGTTTCTGTGCCAGGGCCAGCCCCGTGGATCTCAGCACTCTGCTCCACTCACGCCTCAGCCCAGTGTGTGATGGCTGCTGGTGTGATGGTACATTTTGTACCTTCTCCAAGCAGTGAGGTTTTCCTGGAGGAACCTGAGGATACCTTCATGCTTTACAGCCCTTGCTGTGGGGTTACACAGGCAAGTTACGTATTACTACGTATAACAAATCAGACTGAAAGTTGCTGACTGCAATCGTGGGCAATGCAGGACCATGGGGTCCACTTGGCATAAGTCAGCAAACAAACAGGTAGTTGGGACAGTTTTTCCTAATGCATCCATTGCTGAAATTTAACAGCATGCTGGCTGTGTTTTGTTACCTTCACCCAGAGGAACCTAAGGAATACCTCTAAAAAAATTAAAAGCATTCGTGACTTTCCTTATTGTGTGTTTCCTTTGGAGCTCTCCAGCTGTGGAGAAGCTCATCCTTTATCCTTTCCACCTGCTTCCTCCTCCCAGTTCCTCTTCAGTCTGTGCTTTGCTGCTTTCCTCTCAAGCTTTGGTTTAAGCTGCTGCCAGGTTGGTTTGGGTTTTTTTGCCCTATCCATACGGTTTGTGGCATGGTTCATAGCCATTTACCACTTTTCTTCCCGCTCCTGCAGCTTTTGGGGTATCTCTTAAGTGGTTGAATTATAAAAGAATCTCTGGGCGAAGGGGGTTCACTTACTACCATCACTTAATTTTCCCTCCAGGAAATACCATCTTCCTTGTGTTAAATGTTACCGAGCCTTGGAACGCACCCGAGGTCGGCGCCCGGTTCCTGTGGCGGCAAAACGGGATTTGGAGCTCTCTGAGGGAGCTGCCCAAGATGGCGGGCGGGGCCGGGATCGGGGGCCGCCCCGCAGGCGGCGGGCGTCAAAAATAGCGGGTGTCAGGCGGCGGGAACTGATACATGACTCCTTCACGGGCCCCACCGAACGAGTAAGGAAAGGCGAGCAG
>VWZK01022234.1:0-14005 GCA_013396935.1 Baryphthengus martii
CCTTATTGTCCTTGTTACATGGAATTTCTAGATCTAGAGACAGATGTATCTTTGTATGCAGACGTATGGAAAGTGTACCTGCACCTTCTATATGGGAAGGAATTGGGGATCCAAGGAGAGGCTGTTCTGAGATCACGTGGATATGATGCTTTCCAAACTCAGAAGCCAGCCAATTCCAGAGCAGGATGAAAACATATGAGGTGTGAGCCCAGAGCCATGTCCTTGGGTCAGTGGGAGGAGGCAGAGTGAGCCTCTGGTACATGGACTTGGTGCCATCCTCACCGTGAGGTCATTTGTTGTCATGCACAAAACTTGGATGTTCTGTGCTCTGTCTCTGGGAATTTCCACCTGAGGCCATCAGAGGAAAACATTTCACTGCCTTACCTGTCTTCTCCTAGAGTGTATCCATTATTCATGGAATTCCGTATAGTTTCACCTAAAGACGCATATGGCTGTACAATCCAATGCGTCACTGTTGCGTGGGCAAGAGGAGCGTATAAGAGATGCTTTTCCCCTTTTGTTCATAGAATAATAGAATCATCTAGGTTGGAAAAGACCTATAAGATCATCAGGTCCAACCTTTAACCCTACTCTTATCTTTATCACCCCTAAACCAAATCCCTAAGCACCTCATCTATACAACTTTTAAACACATCCAGGGATGGTGACTCAACCCCCTCCCTGGGCAGCCTGTTCCAATGCTTGACAGAGCTTTGCAGAGCTTTGTCCAAGGGTGTATATGTGGCAAAAATGAGTGAAATACACTTTGCTCAGGGAAAAGCAACAATACAATTTATTTATTTTGTTAATTGGCAAAAGGTCAAAAGGTTGATCAAAGTTCAATTGATGGCAGGTTCATGACATCACTTACTACAAGGCAATTGATTAAAATGAGTAGGTAAGATTACAAATATACAACCAAAATAATATGATCGTGTCAATAAATAATAAGATGATCTTTGGATTGGGATAAGTGGTCTTTATGGAGGTTGTGGCTGGGAAAGGGGAAAGGGAAGCCCTCCCATTCAGTCATGAGGTTCAGAATAGACTCCCTTTTCCTCTGAACTTCTTCAGAGAATAAGGTTAGGCCTACCCCTAGTCCCAGACCTGGTCAACGGTTTATGTCTAAGAGTATGGGGTGGTGGGGGTGGGGGTTGGCAATGGTAGAGAAAATGGAAAAGAGAAAGGGAAGACCCTCCTGTTTGACAATGGTTTATGTCTAAGATATGGGGAAAGAATAGAGAATGTCCCTCTGTTTAGTTTCCACTAAACTAATAGGCTTCAGATTGCACTCCCTTGCTTTGTAAACTCCTTCAGAGAGGAGCCTAGGTACAGCTAGATCCAACCTTAGACCCGGACGATGGTTTTGGACAAAGGGAAGCCCTTTCATTTGGTCACGAGGTTCAGAATAGACTCCCTTTTCCTTTGAACTTCCTCAGAGAATGTCAGATCTATCTCTAGTCCCAGACCTAGTCAACAGTTTATGCCCAAGGATGTGGGGAAAGGATAGAGAGAGAGAGACATGTTGGAATTTGGGGTTGTGCTTGATGCAAAACAGTATTTTCAGTGATGGCATCAATTCATTAACATTAATATGTCAAATACTAAATTGAAACAACTGATAGATTTATTACCTTTCTATAAAACGTAAAGAAATCATACACACAGAGAGCTGTATACAGTTATAGAGGCTAGTCTGTAGACAAGATGGTACAATTTGGCAGATCAACATAAATTCAGATAATTTTGTGGTCTCCAAGTTACTTAATCTAAGTCTTGGAGGTCACAGGCACTTACATTTCCCTTCACTGGCGCTGTTGCAGATGGTATTTCCTTTAGTCGGCGCCGTCACAGACGGTCCTGTCGGCTTTACCAGCAGACAAGCCTCAAACCTGAGAGGCATCCTGGCTCAAGGGAAGTCCTATCTCAGGGGGAGGTAGAGGACTTAACTTGCTGAGATCCTGAAGAGCTCCAGTGGGCTTTTCTTAGGATCAATATTTAAAGGGTCATGAGATAATTGACTTTGATCAGAACTAGGCTGGTATTTTCCACTGAGGTCATTAATCTCATCAGGAAGCTTATTGTTTTTCATGGGAGCTAGGGAATTTGACATTTGGCTTTCCCCTTCCTCCTATTTGGAGTGATCAGGAGTGATGGATACGATCAGGGGAGGCCCAACCATTCCATCCAGCTGAGTACACACCATTGTTTTGGTTCCTGTGGTTGCAAACAGAGTTGAGGTGTACCAAGTACAAGCAAGAGTGTTGATTTCCGGAGACTGCCTTCCAAGCTTTTCCATTCTTTGTGCTCACTGGACCTCAGTCACATAAAACAAAAGATAATACTATTGGTCTTGTGACGCAGTTGAGACATGGCCTAAGAATACTTTTACGGTGTGGCCTGGGAATCAACCTCTCCGCAGAGCAATCCAGGACAGGGAGGCCTGTACCACCACAATGAGTGGTGACTCAAACACTTCCCCGGGCAGCCCGTTCCAGTGCTTGACAACCCTTTCTGTGGAGAAATTTTTTCCAAATGTCCAACCTAAACCTTCTTGTCATATCACTTGTTACTTGGGAGAAGAGACCGACTCCCAGCTTGCTACAATCTCCTTAAAAAGACTAAACAATCCCAGTTCCCTCAGACACTCCTCATAAGACTCTATACCCTTTATCAGCTTCTTTGTCCTTCTGTGGATGTGCTCCAGCACCTCAATGTCCTTCTCAGAGTGAGGGACCCAAAACTGAACGCAGTACTTGAGGTGCGGCTTCACCAGTGCCAAGTACAGGGGGATGATCGCTTCCCTACTCCTGCTGTCCACACTATTTCTGATACAAGCCAAGATGCTGTTGGCTTTCTTGGCCTCCTGGGCACACTGCTGGCTCACGTGGCTGTCAACCAATACCCCCAGGTCCTTTCACTCCGGGCAGCTTTCCAGCCACTCTTCCCCAAGCCTGTAGGGTTGCCTGGGGTTTTGGTGACCCAAGTGCAGGACCCGACACTTGGCCTTGTTGAACCTCATACCGCTGGCCTCAGCTCATTCATCTAGATATGAAGAAATGCTAGAATGTATTGCAGCAAAGGCAAGGGAAGTAGGCACTCATCCATCATTCAGTCCTGTATCATTGTCAGTACACAGATTTGAGACAGCTGGGACGTCTGCTGTCATTTCCCAACAGCTTTTAAATAATCCTTAGGGCATTAAGTGGTTTGGTTGCAATACAGATTGGGACCCACATGCTATAGAAAAAAGAATGGAGCACAGTTTTGTATTGTAGTGTTTTAGCAGAGACTCTAAGCCTGTCTAAAGCACTAGCAAACAGACAGCTGCATGTGCAACAGCACCATCAACTTGGGCAGTAACTCCAGAACAAATGCTGATCTGCAATTCTCAATTAACCACAGAGGCAGGAAAATGAATGGCAGGGAAATGGTAAGAAAGACCACTCTAAGGTCTCACCATCCTTTCTGAGTACATAGGGATTTTTTTTTTTTCCAAGATGAGTTAGGGATTTATCTAAACCCCCTTATTTTTCTCATGGTGCAGACCTCTCAGCAGTTATTACTTAGGGCAGCGACTGCTGCGGGTATCAAGAGAGCCTTTGCCCCTGAAGAAATGATGGTATTGCCTCTGAAACACTTCAGATGCCAGTTAGGAGTATTGCACCTGAACTTCCATGCTCTGCCGACTCCGGCACAATCATCGCAAGACCTGCAGCTCAGCTGTGCAATTCCTTTCCCCTGTTGTGGCTGGCACTTGTGGTTCTCCTTCTGAAAGAAGCTTGACTCCATTAGATGTCTAACAGGGCTCAAATATCAAAATGATAGAGGCAATTTAAGTATTTGGAACTTCGGGAAAAACTGTTTTATAAACTCCAGTTCTCACTGACAGAAAGGGGTGTGTTTCTATCAGTTCAGAGAGAGCTGATCCACGGAGGAGAAGAAGAAAGGAATTTTTGATGTAGCTGATTTGGAGTTATTAACCTAACGGAAACTGGAAGCTAGTCACATTTGAGCTAGAATTATAAGAAAGGGTACTCTGCCGTGACCTTGCTGGGGTGTCTGCTCAGCCTTGCACAAAGAGACCTTCAACAAGTGCCAAAAGAATACTGCCAAGGTTAGGGTGGCATGTTTCTTCTGACATACATGTTCTCCCAAGGGCAGGTGCATGCTTCCCGCCTGGGGCCATCTCTGTTCAACTTGGAAATATTTCCTATACTCAGAGCAGTGCTCAGAGCTTTGAAAGATGGACAGCAGTCTGCTACACACCTGAGCTCCTCGTTCTTCTTGCCTACTTGGATTTCCTCAGTTGTCCATCCTCGAGAGCTCTGTTTCCAGCTTTCTCCTCCTCCTATCTGGTTGCTGTTGCTTTCCTCTTTAGAGGTTTCTGTTGTCTTGTGAAGATCCTGGCAACCTTTCTATTCAATAGTATTGTTAGACAAGGAAAGCCATGATAAATTCAAGCCAAATATCTGCTCTTAATCAAAACTAGCTCATTTTACCTTCTCTTCTCAGATGAGCTCTTCAGGTGTTTGCTTTCTGGAGTGACTGGAGGCACCTGCAATGGAAACATGGAAGTTGACAGGTGGCAAGGCCCTATGTGCCCAATTGCTATGTTAGCTCTGAAAGGCAGATCCCTTGGATAGATTTGCTCAGCTCAGCTGAGCCAGTTCTGGTTGCATCACCGCATGAAGTGCAATGGCCAACCTGCATCAGCCTTACTCTGCACTTCTGCAGAGCTGCAGGCTGGTGGATGACCTTGCTTGTCCCTGTGGGCGCAGTCCCACCTTCTGAGGGGGGAGACTCTTGTTATCATGCTGTTTGTGGCCCTGACATACCTCTGCTGCTTTTGCATCCACCGTCAGTGCTGGTGAGTCCTCAATTGATGTGCTGACAAGCCCATACACCTTCTCCCCAAAGAGTTCCCCATGATGTTCAATGAGGAACTCCATCAGCCATGTCATTTGCACACAGCAAACCATTGGTCTCCACCTACGGAGCTGAAAATGGATCAGACAGCCTTTCCCACTCCTTACTCTTGCTTCTGTGCAGCTATGGGGCTGCTCTTCCTGGTAGCTCTCCCACAAGCATTTGATGACGAGAGGGGGCAACCAGATACCTCTGAACAGAAAAGCTCAGGTGGGACCGGAAGGTTGTAGCGAGCTGGTAAACACAGCGTACCTTCCCTGTCACTTGCACCAGGATGTCCAGGGGGAGTATGTGCTCCTCATCTGGGCTCAGAAGATTTGGCCTCACACATATGGCCAGGTTGCTGGCAGTCATCCTGCTGGTGACCGTGTTTCTGCTGTTGTTTTGCAGCAGGGCCAGAAAGCTCTTGAAGAGCCGGAGGTTGGCCTTGAGCAACTTGCTGGCCACCCTGAGAGGGCAGGAACACAATGTTAATAAAGTTGCCATTGTCAACACAGCTCTCCCAGGCTGATCTCACCCAAGCCCACCTGAGGGAAGACTCCCTGGCCATTCCTGGTCTACAGCAGAGGGACTGCCTTTGCTGAGATACGGCCACCTGCCTCCCTCCCTGCCCTTCTGGCAAGAGTCCCTTCATGGAGCAACTCCAAAGGCCATTAGGAAGAGCTCCAAGGAGACAAATGCTTTTCTGTGCCACTTTCCCCCAAAGCCCCACCCCGCAGCAGCAAGAGGTGGCTGGCAGCAAAAACGACTTTGTCAAGGAGGCCAATGCTTTGCAGGCAAGCCTGAGCTTCTGTCAGTTCCCGTGGAGCAGGCAGGCTGCTCGCCACAGTTATTCTTTCAGTCCTGCTGACCTCTCCTGCCTGATGGTCTTTTGCAGGGCACTTATCCACTCACAATTCTGTCTCATTCCCTTGTGAAATCTAGTTTAAAGTTCTCTGTATAAGTTTGGACAGCTTCTTGGTGAAAACCATCTTGCCTTACTTGGTCAGGTGAATCCCATCAGTCCCAACAGTCCCAGCTTCTCAAAGGCAGATCCATGATCATGAAAGCCTAAACCTTGAGTATGGCATGAGCCATGAAGCCAGGAATTTATCTTTTCAGTTAATCTCCTTCTTCTTGAACCTCTTCCTTTGACTGGGAGGTGTGGTCATCCTCGTGATGAAGTTAGCACCCTTCGGACACAGACTCGTGTTGTGTTCTGTTGTGTTGTGTTGTGGACCAGGCTTCCAAAAGCACGCCCTGTCTTTTCATTTTTCCAACAAGAAAAAAGTCACGAGGAACTGTTCTGAATAAATATACCAAGACCTAAACTCCAATATGGATAAAATAACAGATATATTAAAATAATAATAATAATTGAAATACTTAACACCAAAATAGAATGTCCTTGAGAAAAGGTAATTATTTTTCTACGAAGGAAAAGAACATGAGCATGCTGTTTAACTAAAATTTCTTCCAAGCATCACATTTTAGTGAAATGGCTTTTGTATATGTAGGAATTTGAAGAAAAATAATTGAAAGTTGTTTACCTCTGCATTATTTGTATAACTTCACTGTATCTGTTTTCTACAGTACCTTTTTATATGTAGAACACTTTTATTTTACACCATCCAAATGTTTGGTATTAGTCATTTTGATATTCACAAAAACTGAAATGAAGAAAAAACAGTTTGATCTTAGTTCCACATTGATGCTAATACTCAATTTCTGCTTTTTCTTGTGTACCACCTGATATGTTTCTTCATATTCTACAAATCTGCTTTTTCTCGACGTATGGTTTAACATTTCAGAGGCATATTTTGATGTTAAGAATAACGTCTTCCCTAAGAATAAATAACACTTCTTTCAATATAGATATGAACATTGAAACGAATGAAGAAACAAGTAAGACAATGTAAGACTTTCGAAAGGAACTGGCAGAAACCATGCTTCTGAGACATTAAACCTTAAAAATTCTGAAATCATCTGCATGATCACCTTAATAAGCATTACTGCATTCATGTTTAGGCTCTCCAGTCCAAGAATGAAAATGGCATACAGCAGGGTGTCCAGCAGGGGCCACCAAGATGGTCAGGGGTCTGCGGCATGGGACATCCATGGAGAAGCCGAGGGAACTTGGAGATGAGAAGGCTAAGGGGGGTCTTCTTGAAGTCTTCACCTTCCTAATGGGAGGTTGTAGAGAAGAGAGCCTGACTTTTCTTGGAAGCACGCAGCAATAGGACAAAGGCCAACAATCAAAATTTGCAACAAGGGAATTTCTGACTAGATATAAGGATTTTTTAAAATTATTTGTTCTTTTTTTAATCATGAGTTTACTTAAATACTGGAACAGGGACCGAGAGAGCTGTGGAATCCTCAACCTTGGAGATACTCAATCTTAACAGGACATGGCCCTGAACAACCTGTTCTAGTTGACCCTGCTTTAAGCAGGGTGTTGGGCTAGATGGCCTCCAGAGATCCTTTCCAACCAAAATTATTCTGTAATTAATTCTATGAATATTTTTTTGATAAACCCTAAGAAACACTTTGAAAGGAAGATTCATTAGAGTGGAACAGTGGGAGAATTAGATCTATGTGCTTATCTTATAACAAATAGGACATTCATGCGCACAATAAATAAAATTCAGAGCATATTTTAATGTTTGTAGTACTGGTAGAGTTAATAGCAGAGACTATAGAGACTCACAGTGTGATTACTGGGAATTTAATGACGTAGCTGGGTTCTTAGGAATAATATAAACCCCTACACAGAGCATTTGAGGGTAGGCAGATTCTTTAAAGGGTACCTGTTGTGCCTTAAAAACATGCAATATAGAGATGCTGTATTAGATATGAACAAGAATATGGCAAAAACGGTCAGGAATGAAAGAACCAGATTTTCTTTGCTTCTCTCAGACATGACCATTTATCTGTGCATCACAGACTGGACAGCTACATAATATACTACCTCACATCAGTCCTTCACTGATGAGGTAAAATGTGCTGGTGCAAGCTCTTTCAGAAATCCACGTCCTCAGTTCCGTTTCTTAATAATACTGCATTGATGCAGCCCAAGGCTGCAACGCTGCAAATCCAATTGGATGAACTGCTTGTGCATCAGGCTAAACTGTCTTCAAATTCTACTAGTTGATCTAATGAAACGATTTCTTCTGCCCGGAAACCGTGTTTTGTTTGTGCTTGACCATCATAATTCTGCCTTACACGTTTCACTTAAAACTCTTTCATCAGCATGTGAAGGAAAAGTGATAGGGTCAGTAAGGTGTAAAAACAATCTTTGAAACGACTGTCGCAACTCTTCTGCTGGGTTGGGGGTGGCGACAGAGGTTTCATCTGCCTGTAAAATACTATCCTACCCCTAAGCCTGTTTTTGGCAGGGCCTGACATACAAGTGGTAAGATTTAAAGATAAATCACACAGTGCATAGTCTGGCATTCGCACACACAGGGCGGATCAATTGTGGATTTTGGCCTTCACCATGGTGAGTGTAGTATCGATCGTTATGACAACATCCCATCACAGACAAGCAAGTAATCTGAAATGAATAATAGAGAAACAATGCCATCTTAGTTAACAAAGATCTCAGAATGGCACATTTTGCAATTAAATATGCACTGATTGTATTTTTCCTGTAATATCAAGGCTGAGTGCAGTGTCACAGGGTTTGGGTTTTTTTTTGATTAAAAAAAAATAGATCAATGTAGTAAGCAGACTTCATTAGTGTTTTTCTTTAAAAGACTAAAATTCCTAATCTGGTTATGTTGAAAATAGGGTGGGAGCACAGCTGAAATGTGCTTCCCCAAGAAGAACCTGACAAATGGATCAACATCAGAGCTGCTCTTGTCACCCCAATCCCTTATCCAGAATGCCTCTGCTGTTGCACTGGAACTAGAGTAAGAGGTCTTCCGCTTGACAGGAATCTGATTCAGAGAACTGAGTCAATATAGCACTGATCTTATTTAAGAAAAGAAACAACAACACCCAAAATCCCTAGATGTTCTCTGATGTCTCAACCAGCCGCATGGGCTCCCTGCAGGATTAGAAGGATATCAGAGAAAGGGCAGGACCACACAGCCAGAGGTGGAAGGCTCAGCCTAGAAAAGGAAAGCCAGTCAGTCTCCTGGAGAGTACAACGCCCAGCACCTCATCCCAGAACAGGGCAGGGATCCCATGCTGAAGGCATGAACAGAGTGGTGAACACAACGCACACTGGATTATCAGATCCCAGGCCAGGACAGCCATTCTGTATGCTTTGCCCAGTCTAACAGAACTGCAGCCAAGCGCTCCCACGTGATCCACACCAAATTCGTATTGTCAGGAGCTCTTCCCAGGAAAACGATGTAAAGTGTTCCAAAACTTTGGGAATATTCCTTGGGCTGTAATTTGTAAGTCATGTGGAACATTTTCAGAGTGGGTTGTACCCCAGTCTGTACAGAGGAAACTCTAGGCAATTTGTTGGGTCTTTTCAAATATTATTTTCCTTGTCATCAGAGTGATCAACTGAAAAAAAAAGAGCAGAAGATGCCTGCTGAAGAGGTCTTATTGTAGACTGCATCTGCACAGTCAGAGGTATTAATCACTATTCCATGAAACCACGGGGAGAATATGATTCTCTTAAGAGAAAGAAATCTGTCAGAGGGTTGAAGAACAAGTTTCCTTCATTTCAGGGACAAATAGTTTGGAAAAAAATCCTCATGCTATCAACATGTGCTAAGTAGGTTTAAATTTTGATGGTCCTTGGGCTTTATTATGCCTGCCTCTCTGAGACACAGCTTGTGGTTTGAAGCTGTAATCTCCAGTTTTCACATTGGCTCTTTCAATATCATGTTGGTGTCAGTGCTGGAAGACAGAAGATTTGAGGGACCTGGACTGGGTACAAAGCCAGTGCCCTTTGACATTTTACTGGTTATTACTGAAATTAGCACCCACATCAGTTTATTTAGGCCTCAGGGGTACTATGTTTGCAACAAACCCCCAGTTTTGTTTCCTGGGTACAGTTCCAAGCAGGGTGTCACATCTCAGATGAGCAGGAAGTGAGGATGGTATGTGAGACCAGAATTACTGATGCATGAAGACTCACGTGACCTCATACTGATTGCCCACAAAATGCCACTCTCTGTATTACCATTTCCATCGGCTTCGGTGATTTTCAGTGACAATCAAGTATCTGAATTCTGTTCTTGATCTTTTCTCGTACATAAAACTCTCCACATACTGAAATTCACATCCCTTCTTGTTCAGTTGCTTTTGCTTAGTTAATATCTTTATTTGACATAGTAAAGTGGAAATTGCTTCATATTTCCTCCTTGGTACAGACAATAGACCCACCCCTGCACCACAGGATATGTTGGCGCAGCCATAGGGTGTATTTTTGCACTGAACAGCTTACTGTGATGTTTCTCACATTAATTTTTTTATGGCTAATTTTAGAGACTATTAGAATATTTTATTTTAAAATTGTAATTTCCTTCATTTGCAAATCCCTTTTTTTCCTGTAGATACAGGACAGGAAGAAATCTTTGTCTCTCAGGGCCAACGCCCTTGTTTCTGCTACTCCCACGGAAAATCAGTTCCAGGCCCTGACGGTCCTAATAGACACAGCTGCATTGTAAATATCAGTAAGGAACTGCCTGCTCATTTTCAGCCTAAACCTAATATTATTTCATACATATACATGTTGGTTCTTGAGCTAACATTGTCTTTTATTTAAAGGAGGTTTGTTTTTGTTTTTTTTTCCTAGCATTTGTTCCCAGTCCATTTTTGACAGCAATGCTATCCCACTTCAGTGTCCTTTGCTAGACTAACATGCCAAGCTCCCGTGGTCTCCTGTAGATCCTTTTGCATCTTTCTGCACATTTTTCTTGAGTAACCAGCACGTACACTGTATTTCAGAGAAAGTCTCCCCAGGACTTTATATAGTCTAACACATCTCTGTATTGATTCCAGCTGATGCATCCTAGGATGGCAATTGCCCTTTGGGCAGCTATTAGGCCTTTTCAGCTCATAGCCATCCTGGGAACACCTTCGCCTTCATTCCTAATAATTTCCAAATGATGAACTTCTGCTACAAATCTTTGTTACTTGTTTCACAATAACATTGTGTTCTGTAGTGATAAATTCAGTCTCTGTCCTATCATTCAAGTTCCCAAGGCTGCGTAGTTCTTCCAAATAGTTTTCAAAGTTTTCAAACATTTTTAACTGGCTTCTAGCTAGGAAAGATAAGAAGAAAATAATGAAGCAACAGAGAAAAACTACTTTACATATTGTTTTATTGCTCCAGTTGTTTATCCAGTTGTTTAATTTCACTCATTAGTTTGACCTTTCCTTTCATTATCTTTCTAAGAGAAAAGTGGTTATGTTGGAGAGGTGGTGTAAGATGATGAAAAACTGGAAATGTGAAAGTGTGTAATTGTGAAATTAAAAAATAAATAACACTTTATTTCATAATAAAACAAGAGCTTTTATTAAAGAAATTCTATTTGAAAAATCCTTATATTTATATTTTCCCAGAAAAAAGTTAATCAAAGAAAAATTATTATTCCAAGTATGTATTACAGTAAAGACAATACATTTCTTCAGAGACAGTAATTCTAGTATGTAGCATGAATAAAGAAATCAAAAAAATAACACTGTGGAGGAAATCATAATCTGACCATGAAGGACCTCTAGTGGCACACTTTCAATAAAATAAACCCTGAAATTATGCTTGTTCATCATTTTACAAGGAATTAATTCTGAAGTTTCAGATTTTACATTCCTTTCCTCTTGTTGATAAGGTAAATGTAGAAAATATAATTTTGTTACGTTAATATATGGTAAAGTGTCTAGGCTTACAATGGCAGTGCACTTTTAAGTTCCCTGAAATTTAAAGCAGATGCTCCCAATTAAAAAATTTGGTTATGTTTTTACTTATCATTGTTACCTACTTTTATCACTTACTCAAATTTATGAGGAACCTGCCTGGTAGGACACACTGAAATAAAACTGTTTAACAAAAAGATGTTGAAAGCAGATGAGGATACAAGAGCTATGTCACAAACTGGAGCACAGGAAGTTCCACCTCAACATGAGGAAAAACTTTACTGTGAGGGTGACGGAGCCATGGAACAGACTGCCCAGAGAGGTTGTGGAATCTCCTTCTCTAGAGGCTTTTAAAACCCACCTCCAGAGCCAGGCAGCTGTATCACTTCACAGTGGCATGAGGCAAACTCAGGGGCTGACAAAAAATCCAGAAACATGTGAAATCAAGAGCCTGGAACAGGAGTAGCTGAACACAAAGTCATGTTTAGATGTCTCAGGTATCTCAGCATTCATGGCCGTGTTGTCCACGAGCCATAAAATTTCCTGAGATAGCAAAGGTTATCACACTCTGAAATGAACTTAGTCCCCTAACAAAAAGCACTTTTAAAAAATATTGTTGTTCTTGTATTTTTTTTTACCGTAGATTAAAAAAAAAAATTATTATTATTTTTTGGTTAAAGAAATGAAATTAAAGAGAGGTCCCTGCCTGTTTAAACTCTTACTACCTTTTTTTTTCCTATTTTCACAGTACACAGATACCCCTCTGGGACCGCGATCCTGCAGCTGAGCAGCTCTGGTGCAAAGCCCCAGCCTGGCAGTGGCTTTCCAGTGTGAGGCTGCTGTAGCCTACCCGTAGCAAGGAATTTCAAGAGCTGAGCTTAAATGGAGACAAAAAACACCAAAGACATGATTCTCCATTTGTGGAGAATCAATAGTAGACTGTAGATATATGATGAATAAAATTAAAGGTGAAGGTAATACTACCGCAGTCGTGGAGCTCAGATATGCTGAAACATGCAGGGTCTGATAGTTCTGCATCTTCTAAACTTAGTGACATTTTAGGTTATGGAGAATCGTGGCCAGCATGACCTGACTCATAACTATCACAACTCTGAAATTAATCTTGACACACTGATTTCTTACAGGAGTCACAGCAGGACTGTTATTGGATTAGGAAACCAAAATTTAAAAGAATCCATAAATCCACTGTTATACAAGTGAAGGAGAAATACATAAAATCAAATCCTGTAAGGATGGATTTGGGTAGTTGCAAAGGGCAATAAACACAGCTTGAATGAGAGAATTGTAACAGAAAAAAATGTCGTGATGTTGGGGGAAGAAAGATTAAACCATGGTGCTCCGCGGAGAACAGGTCAGGGTGGAGAGAAGCAGTGTCTTGTGGCAGGAATGATGCCAGTATAGCCAGGACAGTGACAAATACTTCCACCAATGTGGGCAGAAGACTGCTCTTTCTGCAGACACCTCCATCACCTGTGACACAATACAGCGCATTATTAAAAGTAAGAGTCATTAGAAAAACCACCAGGATATCCAAAATGCCACTAGGTTCTCCGGATGAGTTCGAGTGAGATGTAGGTGAAGAGAAGTAGGACAAGGCATGGGAGTCATCAGCAAAAATGTGGGAGTTGAAACCTTAGGAGCTCAAAGCTATGACACAAAGATGGAAGAAGTTAAAATTTAAAGGGTATAGAATAACTTTGACTCATGTAACTGCAAGAAAGGTGAGACCTGAACTGCCTGCACACCAAGCCCGTTTCAATCAGGTCTCTCTATGTGTCCTGGGGGTCGAAGCCTGCAGCAGGGCTGGGGCCAAAGCGACCTCGCAGGGACAGGCACCGGGCTGGGGCTGCTGCCGGGAAACCCCGCAGGATGCTTCAGCTGGAGAGCAGGAACATGAACTTCCCTTTGGCGCTTCTGGAGCAGCCCTTCGCTGCTCCTCTGCTCTGCTCTCACCTGCACCCAGCGAGCGGCAGGAAACTGGGGAGGAGACGCTGGGGTTCGCAAAGGTGAAATAACGCTAGCAACACCTCGGAGCAGACAGCACAGCTCCGTCAGCCCCCCGCCCCAGGACGAGCCATGCCCCTCCTGGGGGCGGCTCCTCGGCGAGCACAAAGCTCGGCTCGGCTGCCGCCGAGCGGAGCTTTGAGTCGCTGTTTCTCCGTCCCTCCCTCCGCAGCGCCCTCCCTCTTTCCCTCTCTTTCGGCGGGCGCAAGGCCGGGGCAGCGCGGCGGCATGGAGGCTGCCGCTGACGGGGCGC
>VWZK01022234.1:14526-37511 GCA_013396935.1 Baryphthengus martii
CGCGCCGGCTGCTGGCGCTGCTCGGGGCCAAGCTCTGCACCTGGTGAGTCCCCAGCCGCGGCCCCCCCGCACACCCCGGCCTCCACGTGGAGCTAGGACAGCGCCGGCTTCCCTTACACCGCGGCCGGGGCGGAGGGAGCCGTGCCCCGGGCTGGGGTCTCTTTCCCCGGCCACGGGAGAGAGGGAGGGAGGGAGGGAAGGAAAGGGGAAACAGCCTTTATGTCTTCGGTGCTTTGGCCGACAGCGTGGTCAGAATGCGGTGGCTTCTCTCTGCCGCCGGGAGAAGCCGTGTGGTGCCCGGCCCGGAGTCAACGCCGCCGCGGAGGGGACCCTGGGTGCTGGGAGCGGGGTGTAGGGCCGAGCTAAGCTTCGATCCTTCGGGAGAGCCTTTCAGGCTGCCGGCCTCAGCTCTGCCAGGGGCGGTGGCCCTGGGGAGTTTGGCTTCTGCTGGTGGAGGGCTGCATGAAAAGGGTGTTGTGATACCGCGGCTGCTGTGGAAGGACAGCCGAGCTGCAGGCTGTAACTGCTGTTGAGTGAGTTTGAAGAGCTGCTTCAGCTAAGCTGAGCATAGAATTAGCAAGTGATGTATTTGACTATGTGAAACTAAGAGTATAATTTCACATATGCAGGCATGCACTTGATTTTTGCAGTGATTCTGGCTTAATGATTTTCTGGTTTTCAGTTTTTTCTTCTGTACTCTTATGTAGTCTTTTACTACCATTGTTGTGAAGAGCAGGTTATGGGGAGAAGAGAACAGAACGAAATAGCTGAGATAAGGTGTAGCACCCAGAAAGACAAGTATCCTCTTCCCTTGAACTACCTTAGGACAGAAACCCATTCAAGTGTATCACTTAAAATGCAAGCACTGGTTAAGCACGGAAAACTTGAGGAAAAACATTCTGCCAAGTTGTGCAAGCATCACATGGATCCCAAAGCTGGTACTTGTGAAGCGCTGTCTTTTGTGGAAGCAGAACTCCCTCTTCCTACTTTCAGCCTGCAAGAGCTCCAGTTCATTTACAGTTTCAGTTTTCAGCTGGGAAAAAAAAAATCCCTTTTTAAAAGGCTTTTTTGGGGCTCTAGATTTATTTGGTCTCTAGTAACTGTTGCATCAGATACCTTTGGCTGACAAACAGGAGATGCTGCCAACCTAGCACTCGTAAGCTGGAATCTGGCAACTAAACTGTGTGGAGGTGTGTGCAGAGTCTTATTCCAAAGAGCCAAACCTGCCTTTCTCTCTTGGTTATGAGTTTTACACTTTTCATTCATCCTGCCTGTTAGGCATGCCCGAAAAGACAAACTAGGAATGTTAGTAAGCTCACCTCTGCTAGTAGTTTTGTCAAACTGTTGCCACAGGGCTACACTAAGTGAGTCTATTGATGGTACTTGGAAGGAAATAGGGAGTTTTCAGTGATTTGCAAGGTTTTTTCTGAGATACTGATTTTTATTACTTTTTTGTTCTCCTATTTCTGACCCCCCTCCGGTGGCTGGAGACTAAGCCACTTCAGTTTTGTTGGAGGCCTGTCTGAGTCATAGGAAATTTTGATACTTACATGTAATAAGCTAGATTTATTTATTTTTTGACAGTAGAAAGTATGCTTTCTGGTTCTTGAACACAACAAGTCTTTTCTGTTTTTTGCTTTTTACAAATTAAATTGACCCCAGTTTCAAAGCAGAACGCTGAAATACTAACGTGTGAAAATGTTAGTTTGTAAAAATACTTTTTTCCTGTCCTGAGATGTGTGCTAATCACGTTGGAATATGACTTCAATCTGAACCTGGGTTTTCTTTTAACTCCTTGTACGAAAATGTGAATTTATTCAAATAAAAGGGTCTCTCTTTTCCTCCCACCCCTTTCAGTTAAAGCTGAAGCGCAAGTAAAGCGTGTTGCCCGGCTTTGCCTATTAGTGTTTAACTGCTGGCACAGATAAATGTAATATTTGAAAAGCAGTATTTGTTTTTGTGAAAAAAATCACATTAAAATTATAGGCTTTATTAAATTAATAGCCAATAAAATTGTTAACTGTGATATTATTAGATTTTCTTTAACTTCCTCAGATAAAGACTCTGACTGTATTCTAATATTGTGGGGTATTTTTCTTCTGCATTTCACACGGAGCCAAAGAAAGCCAGCCTGACTTTTTCATGATGTCAAGAGCCTTATGTTGGTCAGCATTAGCTTTAGTGGAAAACTTTCAAGTTCTAAAAAATCCCCAAATGACTCCTGTTTTTGCTTATAGCCATAGGTATAGTTAACTTAGATATGGGGGTTGAAGGGAGAGGAGGAGTAATTACTTGGTAGCGAACTACCAAGCAGTGAAAAACAACAAAAGAACCCCAAACTATAAAACCAAAAGGCTATTTCAGGCCACTTACCTCTCATTGTATGAGAGTGCAAAGTGATTTAGTCCTTACCAATGCATTAAAAAAAGAGTAGAGAGGACCGAGTACTGTCACAGAGAAGTTAATAAATAATGTATTTCCAAAGTTGATGATAAATTATTAATAAGAAAATCACAGTCATCGATACTCATGTCAGTACTGGAATGAGTGGAAACTCATGTCTCCAAAGCATTTTTCCTCTAAGAAATTGTCTAGCAAAATGAAACCCTTCAGATTTAAAGTTTACTCTCAAGTTTTACAGGGGATTGAACACTTTTTAAAATTTGCTATGGGAATTCAGTGAGCACTGAAATACGCAGGCTTCTGAGCCCACATTTAATGAGGGTCATCTTAGTCTGTTCAAACCACTGTCTTGCTGCCTTGAGCCCGGTGCTTCAGTGCCAGGAACATGGCATCACTTTCACGATTTGAAGCAATCAATCAATTTTGAGACCTTGGCAAGTGATGTGAGGGGAAAAAATTGCTGCTTCCCACTGTGGCTTACACCTGGTGTTGAGGGAGGGTTGGTGAGGACAAGAGGCTGGTATTTTACATGCAGCTGAGAAAGTTGCCAGAAATGTACTGTTTTGGGATTCACAGAGGACCTTTTTTTGAGGGCAGCCTTCCACTGTCAGTCATCGGTGTCTTTATGTGGCTATTTTGACCTTAGCATTTTGTATCTGCTCAGGGAAGAAAAATATCTCTGAATTAAAATAGAGAAAAATAAAGAAGGGAGCGAAGAAGGATGAATCTTGCTTGCCTTGTCACGTGCCTTCGTTGCTGTAGAGGTAAAGGCTGTAGGACCGCCGAGACATCCATTAACTCAGTAGCAATGATTGCTGGGGTAGTAACCACTAAGCAAACAGTTGCGTAGATTCTGGACCTGCGTCCCTTCCCATATGCAAAAATGCAAGGAGCTATTTCCCTAGGTACTATAAACTGGAGGAACTTAGCTATTAGAAGAGCTGAGGGTCAGCTAATGTGCAAGAGGGCAACCAGGTCTTTCTTCTTTTTAATGAATGGCGGTTGAAGCTGATCAATTGTTAACAAATTTGAATGGCAACACATTTTCCCTCTTTACCTTCTCGCTGGATACTGTGCACATGGAGTCCAGGCCTCTGCTGGTGCCGTAGTTCAGGAGAAGCAAAGCTACCCCTTGCATTTCTTATCCTTGTGGAAAACATTTAAAATCTTTCTCCACAGAAGTCCCACATTGAATAGGCCAGGTGCTTGCAGCGTAGTGTTACCTGTGCTTCTGCCTGTCTCTGGCCTCACCTAGGAGATGACTGTGAGGGAGTTTGCATCCAGGAGAGCAGGGCTTCTGCCACCTGTAACCTCTCCTGGTAAAATATTGATGAAAAAGTGAAATTGCAGCAGTTCTATCCAGTCACACCCCTACTCAAGTTTGATCCCTACCTCTGCACCTTTATTCCAGCTAGTTCAGTCAAAGAGTGAGTTGAGTCCAATAAATTGTTGAAGGCTTGCTCTGTGCCTCCTGTGCTGAGGGTGAAGAAGTTTTCTGCTAGTTCGGAGCAAGAAACTCTGTTTTTGAATAACAAAATGCATATATGTATTTTTAAAATACATGAAACCACTTTTTTTTTTTTTTTTATGTAGTGTTCCCCATGTTATTTCTTCCTCAAAATTTCAATGGGTCTCCTGTTGTCTCACCTCCTGCAAAGGAACCAGGGTTCACAGAGCTGGTAAAGGGGTGAGCTGGAACCCTTGTGCATGCCAGCTTGAAAAAGGAGGTATTCTCATCCCTGACATTTTAGCTAACCTATGTTGCATCCTTCTTAATTGCACATGATTAAAAGAGTTCTTTAGGTGAAAGTAAAGACTTTTTTACATCAGTCAGAATAATCAGCCAGAATGTGTCACAATCATTGTTGATTTTTTTCACAAAATAGTGCAATCAAGGCTTTGACCAGAACAAAAAGAAATTCAGTGTACCGGAAGTGAGGTAGCTTCAACGGTCTGGTGGTTTTCTTCTTGGTGGTTTTTTTTGTTTGTTTTTATTTTTTCTACAAATGCATATATAGAAAAATGAATTTATTTTATATGTATATAAAACACACATGTGTATATATATATTTATATATATTTTATAGTGCTGTGCACAGTTAGTGCTGTGCTACAAAATACCCACGATAAATTTCTAGCTGAAACATGGTATCTGTTTACCTCAACATTAAAAATGCTAGAAATGAGAATATTCGTTGTTTTGCATGCCAGAAAGAGCTACTCACATGAGACTGGATAGGGCCTTACAAGATTGTGACATGCTGTATGAATACTTAAGATGTGGATGTGCACCGTTGCTGGGTAAGGCAAGCTGTAGCAAAACGTGGGGCTTGAATCTCACAAAATCAGAGAATATTAGGAGTTGGAAGGGAACTTAAAAGATCATCCAGTCCAACGCCCCTGCCAGAGCAGGATCACCTAGATTAGATCACACAGGAACACGTCCGTGTGAGTTTTGAATGTCTCCAAAGGAGATTCCACTAACTCTCTGGGCAGCCTGTTCCAGTGCTCCGTCATGAAAAAGTTTTTCCTTATGTTTACCTGGAACCTCCTATGCTCCAGCTTGCACCCATTGGCCCTTGTCCTGTCGTTGGATGTCACTGAGAGGAGCAATCTCTTGGAAGTGCAGCATGGCTGGACTTTGCAGAGATTTGCTGTCTCATCAAAATGGACTTGGAGAGAAAAATGTGCCTCTCAGCACTTTTAAAGTCAGAGGAGCTTTTGCATCGGGCTGAATTGAAAGAGATTCATGCAGCTGAATTAGAATCTGTGCAAAGATGTTCCCTTCCAAAAGGAGGGGCTGACTGTGATTATAGTCGGCTTTAGCACCCCTGAACACACCCTTCTTGTTGCCTGGCAGATGGATTGCACAGCATAGCTGGGTGAGCTGGTGTTTCCTGCATTAAAGTCACCCACCTTGGGAAAACAGCTGTTGTCACTGTCACGTGATATGCCTGGCATGTGGGTGCCCTGCCAGAAGTGACTGGGGAGAGATGTGGGCACAGGATAGGTACAGAATCCTAATGGGGTGTTTTTTTCCCTTGCTTGATTGATTTGAATAGGAACAAAGGAATCAGTTGTGTAGACAAATTCTCATCAGTAGTCTTCAGAATAAACAAATTAGATGTGAGCTTTGCAGACCTGTACAGACAGCACAGCACAGCACTGAGTCCATCTCACTGTATATTATGAGTATGCAGGTTGAGACTGGGGTGATGCAGATGTGCATAGCTCCATTGGCAGGACAAACAGCAAGCCAAAAGATACAGAGCAATCTATGCATAGTCTTGTTTGTCTAGGAGCATCTGGAATAGTTCACTTTATATTAGGTAAAGAATTGCCACTAAAAGAGCACGAGGTTTTTTGTTGTGGGTTTGTTTGGTTTTTTTTTGCCCCTAGCTGTGGATTGGATTTAAAAGGAGTTGTAAACTAATTTTTTAGCCATTTTGGCCAAAATATGTTCTTAACTGCATCCTCAGTTACAGCAGGATATGATGGAATGTAGCAGAAAAAAATCCGCATTGAATATTAATTATAGAAATTCTTACTATAAGAAAGAATTTTTTTTTTTTTTTTTTTTTTNGACATAAGAAGGACATTTTTTACAGTGAGAACAATCAATCACTAGAACAGCCTCACCAGAGATGTGGTGGAGTCCCCATCACTAGAGGTTTTCAAGATGTGACTGGACAGGGTGCTGTGATCCAGGCTCCCTTTCCCATGAAGGATTAGACCAGATGGTCTTTCAAGGTCCTTCTGACCTGGACTGTTCTGTGATTCTGTGATGCATTAGCACTGCACAGCTGAGGGACTTGGCTCGCTTTCAACGACTCAGGTCGGAAAAGAGTCTGAAGGCAGTCATGCTTTACCTTCATGTTGCAGGTTTCTGTTGGCTAAAGCCAGAATGGGATTCAGTGGAGGATGAAAGATTTAACTCAGGCTGTGTGTATCAGAACCTATTTTGATGAGAATGGATCCTGCCATTGACTCAAGCCTGCCTGAGTGAGCTGCTTGAAGATCCTTGCAAATTATTGGAGTCTCCATCACAGTTGGGTTGAACTGGCCTCGCTTCTTTTATGGCTGCCATGAAGTTAGACTAGATCCATGTAGACAAAACCCTGCTTACTGGTAAATCAGAACAACATTGATAGCGAGAAGAAAAAAAATAAAGTGTCAATCTACAAAATGCCATTTTCCCTATACAGTTAGCAAATATTAAAAAAAAAAAACCAAACCACTCCTCAAATGTTTAATTCTAAGTTTACCATGTTGTCTTTTATATTCACAGGCATATTTTGAAAACAATAATTCTGGGCCAGATGCTCTCCTTGTTTATCTGTGGGACTGCTGTTACAAGC
This sequence comes from Baryphthengus martii, assembly GCA_013396935.1. Classification (NCBI taxonomy): domain Eukaryota; kingdom Metazoa; phylum Chordata; class Aves; order Coraciiformes; family Momotidae; genus Baryphthengus; species Baryphthengus martii. Next base: position 21,288 of record VWZK01022234.1, read on the forward strand.
CAGTACTTAGCAGAACAATACCAAGTGAATACTCCAATGTTTCAAAGTTTTATCAACTATTCTCTGCTACTGCTAGTTTATACAACAATGCTGGCATTTAGGACTGGTATGTGAAATATGGGAGTTTCTGGTTCATCATCTTTTTTTTTTTTCCCTACATTTTCTTTCCAGATTTTGAAACTAAAGAACCCAATACTACTCTTAGTTTCTTAAAGCTCCTGCTGAAATTCCTGCTTTGTAATAACCCATGGGGATGAATTTCACAGTTTAAATATGCATAGAATTTGATTTAATTTTTGTTTCATATATGTTTAAAATTATATGCTCTTTGGTTTCAAGTCCTATGTTATATTAAGGAAAATAGACTTTGTTGTAACAAGCTTCTTTATCATAGACTAGTTAGTATTCTTCATATTCTTGTTTAAATAATAAATTAATAACTCCTAGTCTTGTGAGGTTTTTTTTCCTCAATGTGGAAGAATTTCTGTGCTTTTCAGTATTTGAATTTTCTCCTCCTTGGCTGCATTTTGCTGTTATCTTTCTTAAGCAGGTGCAACTAAAATCGAACATCTCAGTATTATTTATGCTTCTAAAAAACAATATTCCTGTGCAACTTTTGGTTGGGATGAAACACACATTGATGGCTGCTTTCTTCTAAACAGGCAATGACAGTCTTTGGCAAATTTTGAAACAGAGGTGGTGGAAGTATATTTTTTTGGGAGTGGCTGATGTTGAAGCCAATTACATGATTGTAAAAGCCTACCAGTACACAACCCTCACAAGCGTGCAGGTAAGGACCAATCTTTCTTTTTGAAATGTTGCTTTTATTACAGTTTTGAACCAATGTCTGAAGTGAGATTCATAGGACAGACATGGAATCTATTCAAACCTGAACAAAACTTTCCAGTATCTATTTTCTCTCTGCAGTACAGGGAAGAGCATCCTGCATCATGAATAACATTTCCAGGAAGCAGAGAAAATTGGCTGGTATTACCTAGTGCCAGCTCTGGAGTTGAACTGTAATTATTTTGATAGAAAGCACTTCTAAGAGTTTGCTGACAGCCACTTAGGTTTTTCTCTTGATGCAAAATAAAGATTTATGACCAGAAGCACTCGTTCAGCACAGGCTCTTGCTGATGAGAGTGAGGTAAATATCTTGCCCAGTCCTCGAAGCTGAAGGAGACATTGTGAGATGTAACCCCACATGTGAGGACATACGGATAGTTCACTGGTTTTACTGACCATGAAGTGAAGGACCAGCCCTATGGCTTTTTGATGTGGCACTCTGGAAAAGATGGAAGACAGGTCAGTGCGCCAAGCTTCTGAAGTGACAGTAGATACCCTCTTCAGCACCAGTGCTTGGTTGCTGTGTCGCTGCACTAGGATAAAGCTTGTGTTCTGAAATAGCTCTGCAAGCAGGAGGACTAAGGCTGGGCTTTCTTTGTCACCCTACACAGACATAAGCTGCTGGAATAGTGCCTTCCTCGTGCCTCCAACTGCATGTTCCTGAGCTTGCGTGGCCCAATTCCTTGAGCAAACTGTCTCAGGGCACTGAGTGAAGTCAGAATAAATCCTGCCTTTTGCTGGACTGTTGGTGAGCTGTGTCATGCTCAGGTTGGCTTCACAGCTACTGCTGGAACAAGGGAGAGGACGGTGCAGAAGTAAGGAGGGAGTTTGTCCGGGGCTGTGCTGGTCTGTGCCTGCTCTTACCAGTGGTGAACCTGCAGCTGGGGTCATGGCCTCACTTACCTGAAGGAAAAAAAAGAAATGTGCTGTACAGAATTGGCTGTTAGTTAGAAAGGAGATTTAGGTGTCAGTGTTTTACAGAGCCAATGTAACAAGGGTTAATGTTTAAAAGAATTGCCTGTAAAGCAATAAACTTCTGTGGTCCGGGCTCCTTTTAAAGAACTACCATAACTTTTCTTTGCGGTGCCAAAGATCAGTAACCTGTGCCTGTTGAATTATTATTGTTGCATTTCCACTTCATACTTAACATTTTCAGACTCATCAGGCCTTCATTTTCCTTAAAAATAATGTATAAGAATCAAAGCTTTAAGAGTAACATGTTTCAGTCTCAAGATCAAGATAAGCTGATAATCGAGACACTGATCATCTACTTTACAGCTGGAACAGGACTTCGATCCAAGTTCTCAGAAGTCGTAAAGCTATTCCCATGATTTCTTTTATAGGAATTAAGGAAGAGTATAGATTAAATTGTTATGCCCAAGTCAAGCATTTGCTAAACCTTTTGCCCGCGTGGTAACCTTCAGAGCAATGCTGCTTTGTGTCAGTTCAGTAACAGTGAATTTGTTCTAGTTGCCTGCTGCCATTAGGTTTCTTGCACATTCTCTTAAGCTACCAGTTTCTCACCACTGTCAGAAATGAGATAGGTGACAAAAAAAAAAGCCTGTGATTTGCTCTTGTGCAAGACATTTTATCTGTCAGTACCAAGCAGTTCTGCAGCTACATCAGAACCTGTGGTTCAGAGCACCCAACCTGTCTACAGTACTGGCTGAGAGTGGGTGCCCGGGGAGCATAAAACCAAAGCCAGAGTATGTGGCACTTTCCCAAATAACAGGGTAATCACTGTTAAAATGCTGGCTGGATGGAGCTTCAGCTCAGCCTTATGAAGCTTATCTTCAAAGCTAAGTTTTCTCAGCTCAGCAAGGAACTTCCATTTATTTTCTCATACGTGCACACAAAAGCAGAACTGGTTTTCCTTTAGTTATTAGATGCCAGCATTGCACGGAAGGGGTTGGGAGATTTTTAAGGAGATAACATTGGGATGGCAGCTCTCATTTATCTGTAAATAAAGACTGGTTCACAACTGAACTCTTTATGTTCAGCTGTGGCTGAGACAGTGCCAGGGAGACTTCTTGCTGCTGATGTCCTTCTGTCTTGTGCTGCGGTTTGACCACGTATTTTGTAGCAAAAACCAAGCAGCGTGATGTGGTTTCATGTTGTTAACATGTCATTTGGCACAATTAGAGTTTGCTTTATAGATAATTTGAGTGGAGGCCTTTTTTTAGACAGTTATGGGCAGAATATCAGCTAATGGAAGAGTTAACCTCAACACGAAAAAATGCAGGATGAGCCCCTGAGACTCATCTGGAGACTGTCCTAAGGGAGCCTCGTGGGGGGAGCGAGCAGGGTGAGTTATTGAGCTTTCTTGCTCACAAAGCTGTCTGGAGCTGGCAATTATGAGCAAACCAATGAGCTCCAACAGTCTATGATAATTTATTAACCATATATTAAAACATCTTTTAATAATTTACTCGCCCTACCTTTAAAACCTATAAACAGTGTGGCCAAAGCCTGGCTTGAGTCAAAACATTTGTAAATCAAATCACCGGGTTATCTCTTTTTTTGACTTGTGAAAGTGGAGTCTAGAATTGAGGAAGATGAGAGTTAGCTGATGCTCTACTGACAGTAGTAATCAGTACCACAGTACTGCTGTAAATGCCATAAAACTTGAATAAATAAACTTTATTGTTTTAAATGGTTCCATTGACAACAGTTAATTGAGATATTACATCTGCATTGCACCTCTTTTGATCTTGATCCTGTACGGAAGAGAACATTTTCCACCGAAGAGCTCTGTAACATAGTAGATGAAGGGAAGGCAAGGTGCAGTAGTTAGAAATCAGATTTCTTCTGTCTATAATTGAGGGTAATTGTGCCCTTGAACAGATTACCAGGGTGTGTTTTTCATCATTTGGTGCCTCAGTGTCTCTGGCTGCAAGTCCTCTCATCAGGATGCCGTAGCTCTACAGAATGTTAGTGGTCTGGAGGCAGCAATTGCCCATCTAGTGTGACTGAAAGAGCTTCTGACTCATTATGTACTATTCCTTTACATCCTAATTAAGACATTTTTTTTTAAAGGTTTTTCTTCCACTCTTTCTGTTTGAGTTGAAAAACTGCTTTGAAGTTGGAAAGCTATGTGGTAACATCTCAATTAATAAGGAAATGAAAGCTTTCTTATTAGTAGAAGAGATGTCTACTACCAAGGGGATAAAAATTTTGTTTTCGGATATTTTTAATTTTTCTACTTGATTGATAGAGGTCAAAACAGTCAAATGTAGTGGAAATGTTAAAAAGACTTCTCCTGAGCCTAGACTAAAGATAAGATAGAGAAAAAGGACTGTGACTAGCCAGAAACTCACACCATGATATTTTTCAGTAGAGCAAAGTTGTATTGAAACAGGTAGTACCCTGTATTAGGACTTGGTGTGATTGTAGTGTCTCATAGTACAGCCTAGACAAGTGCTTTTGAATTTTACAGACTTTACAAACTAGAGAAGCTGGAGGCAATCCAAGGAGTGAAGACAAAGAGATGGAAGGATTAGAGGCATTGTTGGGATTTAATCTGTAGTAACTCCCCTTAATGCTGTGCTTTTAAGACTTTAACACGTTTAGTTATGAACAAGTGAAACCAGAAACTTGGAAGTCTTACAAGTTTGGTTAAAACCCTTGGGGACAATGGCTGAACTAATGGAAGCCAGCTCAGAAGACGACTGCTGTGGTATACTTAGGCGGGAAGAGATTGGCAATGAACATTAAGGACTCAAGGCTTTTGTCTTGATTGTAACGATTATCTCCTCATCCTATTGACTGGGACCTAATACTTTATACGGACTTCAGGAGGCCAAGTTTTAAGGACTAACATTTGGGAGTAATTTGAGAGCAGTCCTTGGAAGGCTGACTACGTTCTACTGTAGACTGTTTCCTGTGCTATTTTCATGGCACTCTAGTGGGGCAGGTCAAAAAATACACTTCCCCCCCCGCTCCAGACAAATTCAGAAAGCAAGTCTATTTTGTTGAATTAAATATTAAATCAATTATGATTAGCTCAGCATTCTTGGTATTATTTGGTTATTCTAGAATATTATGCCCATCTTGTGCTGCAGTGTATTTTTCGGTATTAAGTACACAGCTCACTGGATGTTTTCTGTAATAAAGGAGAATAGGTAGAAGGTGGGTGGATCTAACAGTGAGGGAAAGATATGTAGGGTTTTAGAAATGTAGAGAGAGGGGATAATAAACAAAGACAAGAGGAGTCAGTCACTGGTTGTCATGGAGTGCAGACATCCTTGAACCATACCTGCTTCAGTCTGCTCCAGGCAATGTTTGCAAACACATCTGAAGTGCTTAGAAACTCCAGCTGCCTTCTGTGTCTCTGCTGCTAGGATATGGGCAAATTAAGAGTGGTCACCTGCTTCTGACTAGTTGAGAGTCAACTCTAATGCAGTAATGAAAATGTGATGGTGGCTTGCATGTCCTTTTGTGGGAAGGTAACTTCAGGAAAACTGTTCTTCCCTTCCTGTCTTCCTTTTACCAGTTTTGCAGATGGCTTCCATTGCATGTAGCAATTTTTAAAAATTATTTTATTTTTTAGTAGGATCTAGTTGGATAAATAAAAATTCAAAATCTAAACCGCAGGGTCAGATTTTTGTCCTATTCACTTCAATATAAAATCAGATTACTTGTATCCTTCAATAATTCCAGGTTTTTACTTTGTGTACATGGAGCCCTAAATTCTAATGACAGATTTGAGGAGTGAAAAGACAAGCTAGACAGAATGTGCAGGGAGAAAGGGTCGGTGAACCACCTGCTTATATTGGTGTCACAGAGAGCAACACAGTTTCAGAGCAACATCCTAGCATTCATTTGTGAAGCTGCAAAGATTGATTAGATCCACCCTTAGAAGAGTTTCTAGTTCAGTGCCTTTCTACCAGGAGAGAATGGACCCCTGCCCCAGCTCCTCCTTCACTTACAAAACGCTTTTAACGGTAAAATGTGGTTCTGACCCTTATTTTAAATGAATCCACTGGGGTTGCTTTCCTTAATATCTGATAGTGATGGAAGTAAGTAAGATCTTATACATTTGCTTTCAGGATCCAGATTTGGGGTGAGTTTCTAATTCAGACCATTTCTCTGCACACACAGCTACTGGACTGCTTCGGGATTCCTGTGCTGATGGCTTTGTCGTGGTTCATTCTTCGTGCAAGATACAGGCTGATCCATTTTCTTGCTGTTGCCGTCTGTTTGCTGGGTGTGGGAACAATGGTGGGTGCAGACATTTTGGCAGGGAGGCAGGACAGTGAAGGTAAGGAGTCTCTTATCGGGGCGAGGAGGGGGAGCAGACAGATGGTTCCCATGATGGGAAGGAGAAATGGGAGTAAATGTAGAGACAACGGATGTAGTTTTACTTTAAAAGAAAAGAGAAGACATGCTGCTATTTGTACTACTTGTCCGAGAAGATAGTGGTTGAGAGGATGCTGATTTTATAGAGAGCTGTGGAATTTCTTTGCTTGTAGCTTTGGATTATTTCTTCCACCTTAAAAGAGAACTGCTTGTGTTAAGCTTAAATTTTGCTGCTGTTCATTAGGCCTGATGAAAGGCCTCATTCCTGAAAGCTTCACTTTTACTGATCATGTGAGATGGTCTCATAAAAGATGCTGCCTCTCCCTGCAAATGTTGTCTTACACGGTATCAGCCTGCCGGCAGCCAGACTTCCCTAATTCACAGTTTTCTGTGAGCACAAATAGCAAATAAGCAGTTACTCAACAGTACCTGGCTTCTTGAAGTTATCTTTGGCAGACCCAAAAGAAGTGGTCCACTTGTCCCCAAGGCCCACACGTCACAATCTGAGAACCAGGGTCTTACTACAGGAGAGCCAGAGGAGACATGGGCAGGATGCTGGGATTCCTGGGACCTCCAAGAGGGAGGCTGGGCTCTGGGGACCAGAATCAAGTCAGGTGCAGATAAGGACAGGTCTTTGTCTTCTCTATGACGGATGTCTAAATCAACCCATATCATAGCGATATCACCTTGAATAGGAACTTTGAACTTTCAGAGCAAGAGGATGTGAGGCAATGTAAATTTGGGGGCATTGCCTTTATTCGGGCAGCATACAGATGAGCCTGTTTGGTGTTATTTTAGGGTCTTACTGTAGTCAAGACATCAAGACAAACTGAGGTTTAGCTTTAATGCTATCTAGTACAAATATCTCAGTCTTGAGGGAGAAAAATCTTTCCCTGAGACTTTTAAGACAGTTATGCTTTATTTGCTGACCTGGGTATTTGTGCTACTGCTTAACCTTCTATTTCAGACATGTTTTCTTAGTGATTGCCAACTGGCTCAGGGAAGGAAATTTTAAATCAATGCAAAGATTTAAACAACAGTGATCCTCTTGCTATTTAGCTGATGCATAATGACATTTATCTGATGAGTGATTGTATCAGAGGGAGTCCCATTTGCACAGTATAAATAAATCGCAGCAGGACACACGATACCACCCATCTACAGTGCCCACTTAAGATCTGTCATAAACGTGGAGCTGACTCCAGGTCCCACTGAAATCAATAAACTGGTTTTAGCAAGACTTGAATCAGGCCTTACTGCAGAAATGGGGACAATATTCAGAAAGATGGAGAGCATCTCTGACTGGGACATTTCTTAAGTCCTTACACTGCCTGAGGTCGGAAGATGTAGAATTGGACCAGAATTGACTACAGCAGTGGCTTGGTCAGAATTAAATTTAAATGATGAGTTAATGCACATTCTAGACTGTGCAGGGTGAGGTGAGCAGGTGGGACAGTCCGTGCTCAACATCAAGCCACTGCACACACAGATGTTTCCTTTCCCCTTACCCTGGAAGGTGCTAGGAAGATCAAGATGTTGGAGATAAATTTGCTTGTCTTTTTAAGGAAAATTTAAAAGTGTTTGCAGCATTGCCCTTATTGTGGATTAATATTTCTGTACAGGTAGTGACGTGGTGATTGGAGATGTCTTAGTGCTTCTTGGTGCTTCTTTGTATGCCATTTCTAATGTGAGTGAGGAATACATTGTGAAAAATCTGAGCAGAGTGGAGTTTCTAGGAATGGTGGGCTTGTTTGGGACTATTATCAGCGGTCTACAGCTGTAAGGATCTAATATTTATTTTAAAACTAATTAAGAATATTCTACAGATGATTACTTGTCTACTATGAAATGATGTTGTTTTTATTAAATTAATTCTTTGTTATGTCTACATTTGGCCTATATGGGAGTCCTTCCACTTGCATTTTGTTTTTATTGCTGATCAGCATCCGTTTTATGTCCTTTTTGCTTGCACTGCTCTTATTACAGTAATTCTAAAGCTGAAGTCCTGCAATTGGACACATACAATACTTGGCTATATTTTTCATTTTGTTGATCTTCATGAAGACACTCCGTGTGCTGTTCACAGGAATGTATTTCTTAATGGGTTTTCTCTGTGGAAAAGTTCAAGAGATAATCGTTAGCAGGAGGTCTTCCAGATTAAACTTCATTTTAAAATGAAGCCATGTATACTCCTACAAATAACTGTGTTAGAGTCACAGACAACATGCACTTAAATCTATCTAATGAATTTCATGTTCCTCATTTCTCATTATTATAGTTAATAATTTCCTCAAATGGTATATCAAGTAAAACTGAATCTCTGAAGGATGAAAAAGCCTGGGAAGAAACATAAGAATTAAATAAAAATGCTCTTGACTTTCAGTCACTTTAATTTTCAAGTATTTTTTCATGCTTGTTAGATGCTGGAGTTAGTGTTACTCAGTAAAATTTTCAAACAAAAAATTCAGGGATTGTAAATCAATATGTTTCTTGGATAATTTAATTACCAAAATATATATTTGAATGTGATTTTTTTCCTTTTTTACTGTATTATATCTTTTCTCTAACTCTAGAGCCATTGTGGAACATAGGGAGATAATGAGAATTCAATGGAACTGGAAAATTGGTATGTGTATCACAAAATTATGTGGATTTCTATAGAACAGTGGAAAATGATAATCATTTAGACTTTGATTGCTTTGGTTTTCATTTCTTTCTCTAGCTATTAAGCGCAATTTATATTATATTGTCATTTATGTTATACTCCACAAACTCTGCAGCTCAGCAAAGAGGTAAATTTTGCAGGATTGAACATTAAAACCTTCAAGCTCAGGTTTTGTGTTTTACATGTACCATGAAATAACTTTTCAAAATAAATTGAAATAAGAATTAAACATGTTTGATTGCAGACGTGTATGGTGTTGGAACATCACAGGGACATTCTTCTGTTGCCCGTAGATGAAATACTGGAAAAACGGATATCGTGACACATTTTGATCTCAACAGAACTGCCCGTTACTAAAAAAATGTGGCTTTAAATTTCTGCTGTCAACTCTCATGTTACCTAGGAAAGAATGAGAACTTTCTTGTATAGATACAGTAATATTTGCAATACAGATTAGTCTTGGAAAGGAAGTATTCCTTCAATGTTTTTCTTAAATTTACATTCCCATATCTTATAGGAGACTTTATCCTAATAGATAAAAATGCATATTTTTAAAGCACTTGAAGAATACTGATATTCTTTAAAATCATTATTCTGTGTCTTAGGAGTAAATTGTCATCTTGTTTTACAGCAATACTGTTCACAGTCTTTGCCCTCTGTATGTTTGGGCTGTACAGCTTCATGCCAGTGGTGATTAAAGTTACCAGCGCAACCTCGGTCAACCTGGGTATTCTGACTGCGGATCTCTACAGTCTTTTCATTGGGCTTTTCCTCTTTTTCTATAAGGTAAGTGCCTTCTTTCTTTCACCGTAATGTCAGTTACATTTTTACTCCAAAATCATAAATAAAACATAATGTTCTTAAAAGCCCCAGAACAGTCGTTTGCACTTGTACAGCTTGTATTGTTCATCATTGGCAGATGTCAATCAAGAGTCATACTTAACATTAATTGCATAGCATTGCACCATTAGGCAGATAGTGATTTTTAAACAATTTCACAGTTGTTGGAATATGCTCATGTTAAGAGATAGTAAATAATTTCCCAAGGTGTTCAAACGGTGGAATTCTTGCTGTAAGCCCTATGTGGAACTGTGTATTAGATTTGGTGCATCTCTCCAAGTGTCCAAACAGGAGGTTTGAATCTTCGTGTCCTGAAAGGCATTTGGTGTCTGAGAAGAGCAGTTTGGCTTGACTCCCAGAAATTAGTATTTTCTTTTACATATATAATCTGTTCATTACCAACATCTTGGGATAAAAATCAAGCTCTCTCAGCGCTTCTGCTAACAAGAGACTAAAGGAACTGAAAAAAATGCAGATAAATGTATTATTCTCTATGTTCTCCAAAGGGCAGTTATTTTATTGTGCTCTAAAATATTTTTGGTAGTTTCTATTCAAGCTAAATGACAGTACTAAAGAGATTTTATTCTACCCTACACTTTTCATCCAGAATCATTTGTGGGAACCTAGCTTATTACAGCAATTGGAGTAATTGAGTCTGTCGCTTGGTGACTGCAAGGGCTTAGTGAGAAGCTTGTGAACTTTGCTTAAGAACTTAATTTGTATTATTCCATGTGATTGCCTTCTCTTCAGCATTATGGAGAGCCAGAAGCTTTTAGGTCAGATACGTTTCTGAAAATGAAGGCCAATTTATTTCACAGCGCAGAGCTCTGGTAATGGTAGGGTCTGCGAACAGCTAGATTTTCAAGAGTCTCAGCCCAGGTTTCCTCCTTGTTTTGAGTTCCAAAATTTATTCCAAGCTACAAAGCATGTGTTAAAAATGAATGTAGGAAACAAACCATACTTACATTCTAACAATTAAAAAAATCCTATATCACTTCCACACATATTTTGGCACCCAGGTAGCTTAACTCAGGAAGCAATTATAAATTTACATTCATAATAGTAAAGAGGAAGAAGTAAGCAAGGGTTGTAATACATTTCTTCAGAATTTTTAGGTTATTTTGGGGAGAGGTTCTTCTGAGAGCGGATGATCTCATAATTAATAACTGTGGGGTATTCTGGCAGCAAAAAGGAAAAAATTGAATTAGAGAAGACTTTAGGAATGTATTACTAGAGAATTTCAGATATTTATTAAAATAGGAACTTGCGTTTATGGTTAGAAACAGTGAAGCAGCCAAAAGGGGAGCAATAATAATGCCATATCTTTAGTAATCAGAGGATCTGAGATAGCTTAGAAACCCAGAACTGAGAGAGCTTTAACACAGGACTTAGCAGTAGAAAATCTTATTGCCAAGTTAACCATCTAGTTTATTTACATAAAAGGGAAAGAAACCAGGCAGGACATTTCCTGGATGAAGAAGCACCGTGGACATGGGACTCTATGAACAAACAATGCAAGGAATCACAGTGTGTTCCCCATGAACAGATGGTGTTTCACAGCAAGCCACTGAAGGCTTGGCTGGGCTGCAGAGCAGCCTGCTCCACGGAGAGCTCTGAATTGCTGTGCTCCAAGCCTGCTCTGAAACAGAACCAGCATGAAATATACAGTGGCTACAGCAGGGACCAGGCCCAGGAATTGATGAGGTTTTGACTTGTGCTCAGTATTTGTCTAATAAACTCAAATTTTTCAGCCCCAGCCATGTCTGTTTAAGGTGAAATGTCAATTTTGCATACCTGTTTTGATGAGCTCCATTTTTTTTTCTTTTACTCTGTAATAAATCTTTACAGTGCTTGTTCTTAATGAGCTCATTATACCTGTAATCCCTCAAGAGAAATTAAAGATGATTTCCAAATGCTTTTGGAATATAAGCTCCTATAGAAGGGAGTATACTGCACATACAGACACTAGGTGGAGTTACAGTCCTCCAGTAACATTTCAAGTAGTTTTTAGGTCTGTTATTGAGTATGGGGATATAAGCTGTGCACGTACGAATGAAATCAGTGTCTGAACCAATGAAGTTGCTGCAATATTTGAAATAAAACAAACCCAAACAAAACAGGAGGAGACCACTGAACCCTCCCCAAAAATGAAAGAAAGAAGAAGAATAAAAAAAAAAATGTAGGCCTGTTGGAGCAGCATGGTTAAGGTTTACCAGTGTCAATAGCTGCAGACACATAGGCAAGCTTTGAATCACATCTCAGCTGCAGGAGCTTTGGTACTCTTGCTTGCTGGCTGTGTAACATCTCATGGAGGAGTTAATTCCACACAGGATCAGAGACCGCCTTCTACACACTATAAGAGGGGCGCTGGCCATTACTGTGACTGCCCAGTCTCGCCTGCCAGGCGCATGTCCTTGCATACAAGCGCAGGTTTGCTCATGGCCTTAGGTTGCACTCTGGAGAAATTGTGCAGGTGCATTGATACAGATCCAAACTCTGTCTTTTTGATGGGAGTGGGTCAGTCAGGAGTAGGACCATAGATGCTGCTGCTGCCTCCATCAGGACATCTTCAGAGCTTGGTATTTCCTCCTGTGCAGCATGAACATTTGAGTCCAAGCTCCTCCAGGCCAACAAGGTGAGGAGAGAGGGCACATATCATAGGGCTACTGTTTCAGTCTGCTTTTCCTTTTGCGTGATGCTATCCAAGGGTTTCTGAGCCAAGTGACTGCCAGCTAGGAATTGCAGTGCGTTCATTGTAGATGCCTCAGTCTTTTTTGGATCAGAGTCCACTGTCCAAGTCCTACCATTCATTTCATCCAGCTCTGCTGCTTGATAAACTAGAACATAGTTTTCAAGCACGTCTAAGGAAGTTAAGGAGATTAGGGAATATTGACAGAGGGATGTAGGATGCGCTGTGTCCTTCATCCTGCTGTTTAATCAGTGCGTTTTGGCAAAGGCAGTACGGAGGATTTTAACAAATCTGTTGAAAAAGTGTTCCTGGCAGTGGATAACTCGAACACTTTGTATTATCGAATCTGATGCTAAGAAGTAAGCATTTCTTTTTTTTGTCAAGGTGAATGAATCTTAGCAATTGTTGGACTTCTAATGGGCAAGTGAACGATAGTGGATCAAATGCCTGATGTACCTCAGCAATTCACACTTCTACATCACACCACTCTTAAAAGAGCACAAATGCCAATCTTGTAAAAGGAGCCCTAGTATCCCTCTCTTCAAGGACTTGGTGGGTGTAGAGAGGAAACTGGTTTTGGTCCAGTGATAGCCTTTATCCTAGCCCTGCACGTGGTTAAGAGAGCTGTGCAGAGAACCAGCTGCTCTAGTGACTTGCAATAGGATGGAGAGATTAATCTCTTGCCAGGGCCTGGAATATTTGGCTGTGCTGAAACACCTAGGGGTACAGTGTTTCAGCGTTCACATGTGTAAACTATTGTCATTTGGTATCACCATATTTACAGCCATTAGTTCTCTTTGTGAATATTCCTGTATGTAGACTTAAGGAAGCTCCCTGTCCAACAGTGTTGAGGATGTGCTACAGAGAAAACCAGCTGGCAGCTTGAGTCTGTGAGTGAACAGAGCTGTTGAATTTTGATTTTTTCAGACCTAAATACAGATCATGGTGATAATCCTCATTAAAATAATTTTTAAAAGGAAGAGTAGCTTTCACATCCTTAAAACAAGGCAGCATTGACATGTTTTTGCATCAGAAGAAACTTAATAGCTTTCTTTCTTTCCTCTGACAGTTTTCAGTTCTTTATATCCTGTCCTTTGTTATCATCATGGTGGGCTTCATATTGTACTGTTCCACACCAACTCGGACGGCAGAACCCACCGCCTTGCCACAGCCCAGCAGCACCGGCTTGGACAACGCCGCACTAAAGCTTGAGGAGAATGATAGTGAAACTCCAGCCGTAACCGTACAGTTCACAAGAGGAGAAACTGTGGTGGTCAGCACTGATTAAAGAAATGGAAGTATTTCAAAAGAGAGCTTTTTTTTTTTTTTTTTTAACGCCAAATTTCCCTGAAATACTAATCTGGAGAATTGTTCTACTGCCAAGGCATATGTTATGCTGTGCTGGTTTTAATGCACTGGATAGACTTTTACCGCCAGGTCCTCAATCAGTAAAACTATATTGATTTACCCTTGCAGAAAATCTGGCCCTTAGAAGAAGACAGAGTAATATGTATGTGAAGGCTTTGGAAAGTGAGAGACTGTTATTTTTAAATGTTTAATTAAGTTAACAGCAAATGCTTTGGGGAAAAACTAAGCTAAAGCAAGCTCCCAGGTTATTAAGTGGAGCAAATATGTTTTATATTGCATTAGGGACATAAATCTGTAAGATGCTATCTGAAAGCTTCAAGGTGTCCACACTTCACTGCTGGGTACCCTCAAATAGCATCTTGCAAAAGCAACTCAGCTTCTCACAGGATCCAGTTATGCAAGCCCCATTACATACGTGCACCTTCCACGTGCTGATGGACCTTGTTCCTCCAGTGGAGGATTTGCTTCTTACATTCCACCCAGATGTTCATATCTTCATGTTGTTGCACTTCCTGTAGCTGCTGGGGCTGCTACAAGTATTTTATTTTGAATTTTGCCAGTAAGGGGAGTTTGAGTATGTGTTTTTATCATCCCTTTTTCTCTCAGTGGCCTGCTGTTTGACGCATTCCCACTAGGTGGAGGAGACAAAGTAAGGCCTTTGCTCTGTTCGGTAAGAAATGAATGGTTTTTTTACTTGATGAAACAGCAAAGGGGTTTGAACCGAAGTTTGCTTCTCAGTGGATATCTCCCTGAAATGGGACCTGTTTCTACAGAAAGATTTGAATAAATTGGCATTTCTTAAAAAAATGGAAGCAATTTAGCCAATCCTCATTGCAACAATAATGACATAATCTCAAAAAGGTTAAGTGTTTTCACTAGATCCATTGGCAGTTTTCCTCCCCCTTTTTATATTTACAATAAATGATTAAAAAATGTGAGGCTGCAGTTTTAACATCAGTAAAGTCATGCTGGGATTTTACTGTAATTTTTTTTTTTTTTTTGTACAAGCCTTCATAGCTCAGGTGTATGAAGTAACAAAAGAATAAAGTTTTCAGCAGCTGAAGAGTTGTCTCTTGGTTTGTTTATTTTTTAAGCTAGAATTTCTTTATTGCTCAAAATTATATTAATTGATTTTACTGACCAAAAGATTCTTTAATGGCTGAGCTTTGCCGTGAGATACAAATATGACTTTTTCTGAAGATACTGGTGATCAAATAACACAGACTATTTTTCTCTATTTCTGGTGTACTTTATTCAAGCAAAATAATTCAGCAAAAATCTTACCTGATTTTATTTAGTGATAGCAAACCAAGCGTTCAGCAGATACTACAACAATGAACGTGGCCTTTTTGCTGAGTAGATCATGCACAGACGGGTGAAGAGATGCTGGTGTTTTATGAAAAGCAGTTGGGCCCAGTCATCTTTTACTTTACCACTGGAGTAAGATCCTGGTCACAGGTTAAGACACCTCAACTGGTGCATCTGTAGATATCTATACATCTAAAGCTGAACAAGCAGGTGGAGACCAGGTAGGGTAAGGAAGTCTGATGGCCATATGTCCTGGTTTGAGTTAGAACAGAGCTAATTTTGTTCAGTGATTTCACTTTTCAGCTAAGTTCCTTTAACTAACTGCATTTTCTGAAGTTAGCAGCATGTTTTTGCAGGCAGCATCTGCTTCTAGCAGTGATAACGCCTGATGTTTAGAGTTACTGCCAAGATTGGTGTGCAGACCAAGGCCACTGCTGGATCTAGTGAGACTGCATCTGGAGTATTGTGTCCAATTCTGGGCTCTCCAGTTCAAGAGGGACAGGGAAATACTAGAGAGAGTCCAACAGAGGTCTACGAGGATGATTAGGGGACTGGAATGTCTCTCTCATGAGGAAAGGCTGAGAGACCTGGGGCTGTTTAGTTTGGAGAAGAGAGGGCTGAGGGGAGATGTTATTAATGTTTATAAATATCTAAAGGCCAGGTATCAGAAGGGACCGGTCTGTTTTCAGTGGTGGCCTGTAATAAGACAAGGGGCAACAGGCACAAACTGGAACACAGGATGTTCCACCTCAACATGACGAAGAACTTGATTACTATGTGAGTGATGGAGCCTGAAACAGGCTGCCCAGAGAGATTGTGGAGTCTCCTTCTCTGGAGACTTTCAAAATGCGCCTGGATGCATCCCTGTGTGGCCTACCCTAGGTAATCCTGCTCTGGCAAGGGAGCTGGACTCAATGATCTCTTGAGGTCCCTTCCCACCCCACCATTCCATGATTCTATGATTTTGTGTACCACATTAGGGGTGTGGAAAGTAAAAGGTCACTCTCACCTGTGGGGAGGAGTGGCCAGGACAGGTGACCCTAAACTGACCAACGAAGTATTCCATCCCATATGAGTCATATTCAGTGTAAAGTTGAGGGATTACAAGGGTCAAGCTCTCTTCTTCAGTGGCCAGCATCTGAGAAGAACTCCATCCATTCTGCTTTTGATCCTGATCCGTGTGTTCCTGGATCCAGTTCCAGAATCCAGC